>JASCZW010008803.1:0-47389 GCA_034211315.2 Aedes japonicus | reverse complement strand
GTGTTACGGCCAGCTGAACTATCTTGAACACACATATTAAGACTACTTGATTCATCGCACAATTTTGTTGCCGAGTGGCGTGCGACTGAAGCCAAAAAATAGTTAATCAAGTGGATTTTAGTTACAGTAGGTCATACCTGACTGCCCAAATATCAAGAATTTGGAATGTTGAACAAATTACAAAACATCAAGAACTTCATTGTTTCGAGTTGTTCTAGCAGCATTTGCCTGATTTACATCTGTCTCACAAGGAAACATACACAAGTGAGGTACTTACATTCTCCTACGATGGATCATCATGGGTACAAGCTTCAGGATGCATTTGTTTTCATGTTTTGTCAGATTACTGATAAGTACCTCGAAAACATCATTTGCAGGTTCCGTTATTATACAAGGGGGAATAACATGATGAATTTCTGTCGAGTTTAACATTGAAGGACTAAAGAATATGCACATATAATTACTTCATGCGAATTGACGCCACTCAGTCATTGCTCATTGCTCATTACCGTTCTGTTTGAACTCACAGGTGATATTTACAAAAACTGAGATAGTAACAGTTGGTTCTGTATGAAATAGTAGTTGCGCTGACATCAAGACGGTTGACGACACGAGGCAGGAGAGTTTATCTTTATCCATAAAATGGCGTTGACATTTAGTACTTGAATCTGGTGCCCACGACAGTGTACACGTACAGAACAGGCCAATATTTGTGAAAAACTACAGGGATTTAACGCAAGCAGACGTAGACTGCTGAGTACTGTCTACTGAATCTGTAAATGCTCCGCTTGGTGAGCTACTGAACACACAGATACTGAATCCCAGTCATTAAGACGAAGGCAAGCGAACACAAACACTTCGTGGACACAACTGGCTGACTAAATTACCACACACGACTGGATAACAAATGTTCGTTTGGAGACATCATCTACGACTGTTTAATCAATACAAGCTTGTCATTACCAGCCAATTAGCATGGCTTACAGCATAGTTTCTCGTTGAGCGAATGAGCAAAAATGGCGGTGCAAATGTATTGATCTTATCTCATTGTTTGTCTAATTGTTCATCACGACTAAGAAATTGCTTTTCCATGTTTCCTTCAGTTTGCTCATGTTTCTGCGTGCCTTGGGGTGTTAAGTGCAGCCTTGCGTTTAACATTCTTTTCAGTTCAGCTTGGGGCATTACTGTTGCAAATTTGATAACCTGCCTGTCTACCAAAACTACACCTGAAAATTTGTAGAGATTCACCTTTATCCGACAAGACGCGTTTCGTACCGATAAATACAATGAGTTACTTTATCCTTACTGCGCTTAAGGACCAGATTGAGGTGTGTCGATCACTGAGGAACTTATTTGAATCACATTGAGGCTCAGGCATTGCACCTCCCAGATTATCAGCCACGACTGGAGTATTTCAGATGCTTGTTCTTCAGGGATATCACCTCTGTTGATCAGGTACAGTAGCTTCAACAGGAACGCCGCCTGGAGGTGACAGCCTTGGTCAACTCCATTCCCAAAAATGTTTACAATTTGTAATGCCAAGATTGCTGATCGGCGGGATTCTTCCCACCAGAATTCCAACACGGAAGCCTGACAGATACTCTTAATTACCTTCACTGTAGGCCATAAGATTACAGCTAGCCACCAAAGCCATGTGTCATCGTTATCAGTCTTCGATGTCGAGAGTTACGGCAGATGATACAGACTTAACTCTGTCTCGAGGATACATCTCCGGTTGGTGACTCAATGACTGATCATTTGAGTTGTTATCCGTCAAGCAAAGATGTTGCCGGTGATGGTGCTTCAAACAGTGTTGAGGTTTACTGTTTCATAGCTTTTGGAAGGGATTTGCATTTACGACTTCAATCATGAATGTATAGTTGTCGCAGGCAGGGTTGAAATCACAGATACATAATTGGGGGACGCCATGATGTTAATGAAACTCCAAATTTAGACGCTTGATATAGGTCAATACTGTCAGCCGAGATTCCATCTCTCTGAGCAGTCATTGGGACCTAGATGGACGTTGCCATAACGGTAGCGCTATTTATACCGCCCACAGGGATTGTTTACTGAGCTGCAAAGCTGCCGTTCCGTCACACCATCAGGTGATATCAGGCCGTCGACAGCCTACTCTGTCTGATATCTCAAATAGTGGTCTGAGCTGCTTGGTGTTGTCAACAAGAAACTTCATGCCAGTACTGTCACCGGGATCTCGATCTGCCGGGCGGGAGTATCTGGGTCAGGTGTACGGGCCCTTCGTCTTCCTGCTGCGTTCCCCAGGTGTTTTCAACTAAACGGAGGCAGCAGTTTGTTGATGTCGTTTTCAAGACTTCATTGCTGGCTTGCTTGTGCGATATCTGTTGACTAACTGATGGCTCATTTGAAGTTGATACGAGGCAGCTGATTGTTATGCGCAGGATACTCCTCCAGATATTGCTGAGTCGTATCATGATCCAGGCTCCGGCATGAGGATTGATTTCCGGTTGGGGATGGTGACGATGGTGATACCGATGGCCTCCGCTGTTTGAGTCACCGATAAATGTTTTTGTTCCGATCCATTTCGCAAAGAAACCATCGTCAAGGATGGCGATGGCAGAGAACGTAGCACTCCGAGTCAGCTGTCCACGTGGTGCGTAAGGCTGATTGCCCCAGCCGAGGCCGCGACTACGAGATTGTTTATGGCTTATTCAATGGAATTGGCGGTAGTATGGAGGCCGGACAAACTTTACTATGATTCTTCCGGATGGCCACACCGCTCTTTTCACGGCCGCAGTTTCAGGCCAGGTATGCACCGTTTGCCAGATCCATCATTAAAACATGTCGCGTTACTGGCGGTACCGGTCCCACTGACGATGGAAGATATCCGTCACTCTTCGACAACGGAACTCCTGGACAGATATTGTCCCGATATCTCCTGTTACGAGAATCAATAGTACTCAGTAAAAATCGAGGGATTCAGACATTCCGGAACAGTTGCGACATGAGACCTCTTACTACATCTGAAGTTCAGACATTGTGCATTTACCATTTCCAGTGTAATATACATCATCACCTTATATTTGCGTTATTTTTTGCCACACTAGGACCAGCTGCAGAAAGAATTGAGCTCGATTGGTGCAAAAATTTCAAATTTTTGCACCAATCAATGCAATTATTTCTACGCTTTGGTTCTAGTATTAATTTTTAACCTCAAACTTTCAAAAATAACGCAAATATAAGGTGATGTCTTATATTACGTTTTGCAGAGTAAATTTATTAAATGCACAATATTTTTCCCATCACAGACTTCAAATGTAAGTAAGAGAGGTCTCATATGCAACTGATAACTTCCCGGAAACAAGCCGATGAAGGTAATTCTGCGTGGTCTGCCAGATTACACTCCGAAATCCATTTTTGCAGAGCTGCAAGCGTTGACTTTGAAACCTGTGAAGGTGTTCGCCATCCAGCGCCAGCAACAAGGAAACTATCGGGACCAACTTTATCTGGTCCATCTGAAGAAGGGTTCCGTTACGATCGAAGAATTGAAGAAAAAACGGACCCTCTTCAATTTTATCATCGAGTGGGACCGATACCGCCCGAAGCAGCACGACGTGACACAATGCGGTAAGTGTCAGGCGTTTGGTCATGGGATCCGCAACTGCCACATGAAACCCCGGTGTGCCGGAGTGCATACTACAATGGATTGCGCCCCGATGGATGAAGGTGCCCCGTTAAAGTGCGCCAACTGCGGCGCTAACCACGAAGGCATCAACCGAGCCTGTCCAAAAAGAGCGGAGTATTTGGCCATCCGGAAGAAGGCGTCCACCAAGTCACGGCCTGGTCAACACCGCCCGCCACCTCGAATGGACGAGGAGAACTTTCCGACGCTCCGGTACCAAGTGCCGAATCTACCACCAGTTCCATTGAACCATCGCCATGCAAACCACCCGTCAGCATCCGTTCAGCAACAATTCGCGGCTGCCGCCGCCGCCCCCATGCCGGCTCCTCCTCCAGGCTGGGGCAATCCGAGCAGTACCTGCACGCAACCACCAGTTGATGGACAGCTCTATGACTCGGAGCAAATGGTCGAGTGCTACGTTCTTGCCGCTCCAAGGAGGAACAGCTCAAAGCCGCCACATCCTTGACGATGAGATTTCTTTGCAAGCATGGACCGTAATCCCATCATCAGCATCCTTAATTGGAATGCTTGTTCCATCCGGAACAAAACATTTGAGCTCGGTGACTTCCTTAACAGGAAGGCCATCGACATCACCATCGTCACCGAGACACATCCCAAGCCGGAAATCAGCATCCTCATACCCGGGTACCGGATTGTGCGACTCGAAGCGGCTCTAATGGAGGAGGAGTTGCGATCGCCCTGCGTAACAACATCAACTGCCTCATGCATCCAAGCTTCCAGCTGCAGTCCATCGAAGCCATCGGAGTTGAGGTCGAATCTGCCGTTGGCCCTATCAGCATCATCGCGGCCTATTGTCCAAAGCAAGCCAGCACCGCCAATGGAACAACAACGGTGCTACGAAACGACATCCGTAAACTAACACGCAGACAAGGACAGTTTATCATCGCCGGTGACCTAAATGTGAAACACGAAACCTGGGGGAACACCCGCCGCAACCGGAACGGAATTATTCTACAGGAAGACCTTGAAGAGGGCCATTACACCGTCCTGGGCCCGGATACTCCCACCCGGTTGAGTACATCCGGGGTCCATTCGACAATCGACATCTTCCTCACTAACATGGGGAACAACATCGCCCAACCGGTAGTACACCAGAAGCTCAGCTCGGACCACTATCCGGTGGTGGCCGAAGTTGGCTCCTCGGTCAACCGGCATCGGATCACCAGACGGAACTACCATCGTGCCAGATGGGAGAAGTTCCGACAACATGTCGACGACACGGTCGATTTCAACGTGCACCTTGATTCGGTTGATGACATCGAACGGCAGCTGCAGAGCATCGAGCAAGCAATCTCCCACAATCTTGGACTAAACAGTCTACATGAAGCTACCGTTAGCGAGCTTGTAAACAACATCCATCTAAGTCCCAATGACTTCTCGGAAGAGATGGAAATCTCAGCTGACGAATTGTTGACCTATATCAAAGCGTCTAAGAACATGAAGGCCCCAGGTTTCGATAACATCTTGAACTTGGAGCTCAAGCAATTGAGCCCCCAGTTCTATAACCATCTGGCGATGGTTTTCAACCAATGCCTGCGACTTAGCTACTTCCCCTCGTGTTGGAAGTCAGCTAAAGTCATACCCATCCGGAAACCTGGGAAAGATCCTTCATGTTCCAAAAGCTATAGACCAATCAGCCTTCTGTCAGAAGTATCCAAGCTGTTTGAGAAAGCGATCCACCGTCGGCTTCTTTCATCTGCCGACGAGCTTAACATCTTGCTTGACGAACAATTTGGCTTCCGACGTGGTCGGTCGACAATTCACCAACTTAACCGAGTCATTAACATCCTCAGACGGAACAAGTCTGTATCAAAATCATCTGCCATGGCACTTCTCGACATCGAGAAGGCCTTTGATAACGTGTGGCACGATGGCTTGGTGTACAAGCTGTATGTACAATCTTCCCATATTTCTGGTGAAGATAATTAAAAATTATCTGTCGAACAGAAGACTCCGTGTTTCGCTGCAAGGTGCAGTTTCTGATGCACAGGAGATTTCCGCCGGTCAGCTGTCTATCTTGGCATTACCATAGACAGCAAGCTTATTTTTGGGGAATAGGTTGACAAAACTGTCACAAAGTGTAACGTTCTGTTGAAGCTACTGTACCCATTGATCAACAGAAGGTCTACATTATCCCTGAAAAACAAGCTTGCTGTCTACAAGCAAATCATACTTCCAGTCATTGAGTACGGTATGCCAATCTGGGAGAGTTGCGCAAAAACACATCACCTGAAACTTCAGCGTGTTCAAAATAAGTTCCTCAGGATGATCCGGAACACCCCTCCAAAGACAAGAACATCTGAGGTCCACCGTCTGGCCGAGATAAAAATGCTCGATGATCGCTTTAGTGAGTCTATCAATCGGTACAGGGCACGCTGTCTTACATCGGATCACAAGATCATCCGGAATCTGGTTCCCCACCCCTAGGATTTTCAAATTGTAGTTTTAGTTGTAGATTAGGTAGGTTATCAAATTTTAACAAACAATGCCCCAAAGGCTGAACTGAAAAAAATAATTAAACACAAAACACACTTAACACCCAAAACACCCAAAACATAAAACAAAGCTGAAGAGCCCAATGGGCTAATTTGTTAAATTAGTACATTAGACAATTAGACAAACAATGAAAATAAAGATCAATTTTACTACTACTTACCATTTTCTTCATTCGCTCAGCATTAGCGAAGCTGTGCGGCAATAAGCCATGCTTGAATTGGCAGATGGCAGTGACAAGCACCCTGGAAGGTACATTGGTGTGCAACCATTGGTCAAGTAGATGATGTCTCTATCGCCTTAGGGCAGGCAACCATTTGTTATCCAGTCGTGTGATGAGCAGCCTGTGGTGAATTTGAAGTCAGCCGGTTGGCGGAACCACGAAGTGTTTGTGTTCAGCTTTGCCTTCGTCGGATCTTGTGTACAAGTTCGAAATCTTGTGTACAAGTTCAATATTCCGAAGAGCAAGCATACCAAATAGACATTTTACAAATGGCGACCGTCACGAAATATTAAAACAAATGATTCAGCATTCATTAGACATTGCTACGTAGTCCTACGTCACCTTTGCGTTCATCCCTAGTGGACTGTCCCTTGTAGTTTTTTCCTAAATAATTGCTTGTTCTGTACATTGTACACTATTCGGTGGGCATGGTCAAGGATTCAAAATCTGCAGCTAATATCAACACCATTTTATAAGATAAAAAAAATTTCCACCAAACTCTCCTACTTTCCATTGTCGTCCAACTAAAAATAACTTGATCTTTTCAGTAATAAGTACAACTACTATTTCATACAAATTAACTGTTACTATCTCAGTTTTTGTAACAAATGCTCCTACTGTGAATGCGGTTCCCTTCTTCTTATCATGTTAACAGCAAACGGTAATGGCAATGGCAATGATTTGAAATAATAATTAGACATCAATTCACACGTGAAGTAATTATATGTGCATATTCTTTGAATCCTTTATGTTAAGCTTCATTTAAGAAATTCATCATGTTAGCAACATTCCCACTAGCCTTAATAACAGAACCACCACGAAATGATGTTTTGGTTTCAGGTGCTTATCGAGTAAGCCCTGACAGAAACTGTGAAAAGGCAAATATATTACAAAGCTTTGGCTTATATTGATCAAGAATCGTAGGAAATGTAAAATATATTCCGCGAACAACATGTTTCATATTGTGGGAACTGAGGCTGCCGGAAATTTAGAAAATGGCATCAGGATATTTCTGCTAGAACGTTTTCCTTCTACTTCCAGAAACAATACTATTTATTGAATCAGAGTTCTTGTGTTTTGTAATTTGTTCCAACCGCGTTCCAAGATAACGTTTAAAATATTTGGGCAGTCCGAACATGATTTCTACTGTAACTAAAAATCCATAACAGCAAGTTAACTATTTTTTCTTCAGTCGCACACGCTATTTCTAAACAACCAAAATTTGAGTACGATGGACTCAAATTAGTCTTAACTATGGCTACCCAAAAGTGAGTAAAGATAGTTCGAAGTGGTAAGATGACAAACAGTCAACATCGGCTTGAATCCGATCGAAACTTAAACTTAGTGTCAAATAAATCAAAAAGGATTTTCCAATTATCAAGGTACCTTTTCAACTCGAATCCAATCTGAACACTAAAAGATATATATATATATATATATATATATATATATATACACGGTGTTCAATAAGTTCGAATACAAGTTTTCATCATTGCGTAGGTATGCGCCATGTACATATTCTGCATTGGTATTGGTGTCAGCTTTAGCTTCATTCATACGCTACCGAATGTGCGCGGTGTTGACATTCTGTTAGTTGTTGTTCGTTTGTTACGCGCGATGAAAGAGTATCGGGACTTCGTAATTAAGCGTTTTTGAACGGTGAGCGACCCGGCGATATATTCCGGCTGCTGAAATCGCATGGGGTCAAGCGGAACTTTGTCTACGACCATCAGGCGATACCGGGAGACGTCCTCGACCAATGACCGTGCGAGATCCGGTCGGCCGCGTTCAGCGAGGACGCCATGGGTCATCAAGATCGTGAGGGAGCGAATTCGGCGCAAAAGAACCGCTCAATCCGGAAAACGGCTGCAGATCTCAACGTTTCCATTGGAACCGCTCACACCATACTCACCAAGGACCTTGGTTTCAGGCCTTACAAAAAACGTAAGGTCCATGGCGTTTCGGAGGCTACCAGCAAAAAGCGGTTGGATCGAGCTAAGAGGATCCTCTCTCGGCACGCTGGTCAGGAGTTTGTTTTTCGGACGAGAAACTGTTCGTGCTGCAGCAGCCGCACTAATGTGCAAAATGACCGGGTGTGGGCGCCATCGAGGGACAGCATTCCTGAATCCAATATAAACATCCTCGGTTCCAAAGTGCCGCGTCGGTGATGGTTTGGGGGCAGTATGCAAACGTGGTAAGCTACCCTTGGTGTTTATTGAAAAAAACGTCAAAATCAACGCGGCGTACTACAAAACTGAGGTTTTGGAAAAGGTTGTTGCCCCCAGTCTCCGAAGCCTCTACGGCGATGAGCACTACGTGTTCCAGCAGGACGGTGCACCAGCCCATACGGCAAATGTGGTTCAAGCCTGGTGTCGGGACAATTTAACCGACTTTCTGGACAAAACTTTGTGGCCTCCCAGCTCCCCGGACTTGAATCCTCTCGACTTTTTTGTTTGGTCTATATGATGGCGAAGCTGAACGAATACAAGGTCAGCACTTTGGATCATTTCAAGACGGTAATTCTCAAAATCTGGGACGAAATGCCCATGCAGTCCGTGCGTGCCGCCTGCGACGCGTTCGAGAAACGTTTGAAGCTCGTTAAGGAGTACAAAGGGGGTCATTCAAGAGAAATGTTGTAAACGTTCCTTGTAAACATAGCTTTCAATAACATAAATCCAAAAATAAAAAAACATGTTTTCATATTTTTAACAAATTTTGAAAGTGTATCCGAACTTATTGAACACCGTGTATATATATATATATATATATATATGGAAGTTTTTGGTGAAAATATTACTGAACATTCGTAACTATCAAAAAATCACAGGAGTTCAGCAATCTTTACTAAAAGCTTCAGTATGAATCACACCTGTCAAACCTCCGCCATTTTTGTGTTATAAAGCAGTGGAAGCTGTTTTAAATAAGCTTTTGAATTCTTATTATATTTTGGAGAATATTATCACGAATAAGATTTCTCTTGATTTTTGTATAACGACGATAACCTTTCTCAAGGGATTATGGAAAGAAGTCAGGTCATACGATTTTAGATTACAATTGCTCCACAAAATTCTTAAAAATATATACATATTTTGGCATAACGATGACCTTCCAACCTCGCTTCCAACATTGAAAGAAGTCCCTGTATTGCAGTTCACATGCGACATTTGTGTTGACAATTGCGACGGCTATATCATTTTCATTACCTGGAGCATATGTATCAGTCAGGGGGGCAATGATTGAGGATTTCGCTGAAGCACACATGAATGTGTCATAAATATATGGTTAGGATGAATGCATCAAGCTGTTATTTCTATCACTTTCCTACATATGTGCACGTCGGGACGGATGCAAAGCGAGTGTGAAAGAGAAGTTTGATTCGTTCTGTCATGCCTGTTGTGCCTTGGCATTGATCAATTTGTTTTGATGGGACAACATTTCATCAAGGCTTTTGCAATCAAACACGTGGTCTATGATTTCATCGCAAGTTGAATAAATTCCTTCAACCTGAATATCAGCTAATAGAGGAAATACTACTCTTTCTTAAAAAGCACTAAGTTTGTATGTGTGACCTTTTGTTCAAGAGAAATTGACTGTGAAAGCCATTGTTTAAAAAAATAGATTCGCTCTTTTCAAATAATGGTACTTATATTTCAATTGTCAGATGCCCAAAAATGTCAGATGTCCAAAAATGTCAAAATTATGTGAGCTATGGTGCATATATATGTGGTTGACAGCGATAGGGGGCCCTTGGTATCAGTGGCAATTATTAATACTGCTACCGGGTGAAAAAATCACAGCCAAGTTTTATCCGGTGCTAAATCACAGAGAACAGACGTTCATCTTCGTTCTGCTACGTGTGTAAAACTTTAAACCGACATTTCAAATGTATGTCATTATGCTCCTGGTGCGCAGTTGTGTGCAGTTTTGCGATAACTATCATGTAAATTTTTATCAATGAAAAGCCTAGTACATAACCTGAAAAGTTATGTTTGTTTTTCTCTGCACTTGCTTCCTATACCGGCTGCCCATATTAACTTTTACACACATTTTTCAAGAAAAGCTATATGGGAATCAATGTCTGTTCTGTGTGGCTAAATGTCAGTTGTGTCGGAGCGAAGCAATTACCTACTCCTGAGTACATTCCTGTTCGGGCGAAGCAGCGAAAGTATCATCATCAGACAACACTTTTTCGCCCGCAACGTTCGTCGATTGATAAGCAAGGATGCCAGATATACAGACATGTCTGTATTTATACAGACATTTGATCATGCATACAGACCTCATACAGATTACAGACATTATACAGATATTGCGATTAAGCTACCGATTTTTATGGACATTGATATCCATGAATATGATGGATAAGAAATGGTTTTATTTTCTATACGAAGTTGGCATGTTTTGTTTGTTGAGTATTCTATATATATTAAAGTATCTCAGATGTTCCTGAACCTTGTTTTGAAACTTCTTTAATATCGAAGCAGAACTTAAATTGAGACATTTTTAATATATTGTAAATTAGCGAAAAGTTTATTGAGCTTCGCCATATTGATAGTGGACTGATTACTTAGGAGTCATTCAGCTACATAGCGTCAATTGTTTGTAAGATTCTATTCTGTTTAGTCGTTTTAAAAATGCCAATGCATTTACTAAAAATATTGTTTAAGATGATCAAATATTGTCATATTTTATAATTTAATGTTGTTTAAGTTCTATATCATCCAATCATAAATGCTTCATGTAACGATAGCCTCCTTAAAAAATAATGTTTAGTCCTTGGAAGCTTTAAAGCTACTGGTATTTGATGTACTTAAATGAACTTAAGGTACATTGTATACAAGCGGGATTGTAAAAAGCTGTTGAGTTTTCTTTCTTTTTTAACGTAAATAAACAAATTTATTAAAACAAAACAGAATATTATCGAAAACCACTTAAAATGTACTTAAAAAATGCATCAAATCGATGAACTTTGGAATCAAGTACTTTGTCGTTTTATTCAAAGTTTATGTTTAAATACTTAGTTAAAAATGTTAACAAATAAAAAATAAAAAAATAATTAAAAAAAATTAAGTGTTATTAAACACTACACTTGTTATTTTACTTACTTCATGTAAGCTCTCAATAATGTTATCAATTCCAAGCTGCATCGGAATTGAAAGTTATTTTAAATCCCCAGGCTTTTTTTAAGTTCAGTTAAGAATTCATGGAATGCTCCGATAAATTACCCTTTTAAAAATATGAAATAAACCAATGGAAATTTGCTGAAGGATCAATAAATTTGTAAAAAAAATATAAAACTTCTTAGGACTTTATTGGTATTGAGAGCACTACGAAGCAAGTTTATTAAATACAAAAAAAAACAAATCTAATTATACTACTGGAAAATCCAACAGAAATTCAAGAAGATAAGATTTGATTTGGAATGTTGTGGATCAATATTATTTTCAAAGAATTCCGTATGATTCCTACTTGCTTGAAACAGTGAGTGAATAAAATAAAATTCTGTTAAGGTTTCAAATGATCTGGAATTTATCAGAAGTTCAATAATATTTTAAAAAGCAGATTTTAGTTTCAAAACAAGTTTAATATTTATAATCATGGAAGCCATTTTTATTGAAGTGATCCTATTAAATCTTTGCTAATATTAAAAAACCATTTTCTAGAATTCTAGTAATTTAATAAATTTCTTAATAAAATCATTAAATAGATTACTTCATTAAAATTTGTAAATAAAAGCAAGAGAATGCGAAAAAAAACTGCTACTTAATAAATATCAAACTTGAAATAACTTAAGATAATTATATAACACACTTTCACACTTAGAAAATTTTACAGTATTCGGTATTTTTTTACCGAACTTTCAACAGCTGAACGTTCGGTAATCCGATTTACCTGATTTCAGTGAAATTTTATAGTATTCCGGTAAAAAATTACCGGGACTTGACAAATTTTACCGAAATCCATTAAATCCAATTTAGCGAACTGTTCAGCTGTTGAAAGTTCGGTAAAAAATTACCGAATACTGTAAAATTTTCTAAGTGTGTAAACTCGGTAAAAAAATTTACGAAATATTTCGGTAAACAAAAAGTATTACCGATTTTTCGGTAAACATAAATAATTTGACAGTAATTTTGTAACACTTTACCAAACGATCTGTTATGTTGTATTTTATTTACAGTATTCGGTAGAAAAAAATACAATCCATACGGTAAAAACAAACAATTACTGAATACGGTTAGCATTTTACCGAACAAAACGTAAAATGAACTCTGAATTACCGGAGCCCGGTAAAGTATTATTATATGTCAAACTGTAGGCTTATTTTTTATGAAGTCTCGTGGTTCCAGTGATCGGTTGTGTTTCAGAAGGTGGTTTTGAAAGTTTAAATTAAAAAAATTTCTTCTCGTGGCGGAAACCCAAAATTAACGGTGATGGAGCAGGTATGCCAGCAGCTGTACGAGCAGGATCCTCGATTCATCGAGTGGAGTAATTGTTTACAGGTTTCTCCGGTGTTGATATGTTTTTACTGCCGGGAACATGTCTTCGGATATGTTTCCGAATTTTTATCATTATTTATTATCATATTTTAGTTCATATATCCGAAAAAGAATAAATAAGAAAATAAATAATTAACAACATATAAAGTTTTGTTTAATAAAACAATAACATCCAAATATACACAAACATACGATAAAAACAAACAAAAATACTGAAACGTTTTGGTACCAGACTACAAAGATTACCGAACTGTACGGTAGCTTTTGACAGATCATCAAATCTCCCGTTCCCAAACTGTACGGTATTTTTTGACAGCTCATCGAAAAATTCGAGTACCGAACGTTCGGTAATTGATTTAATTACCGAACAGATTACCGAATGTTCAGCTGTTGAAAGTTCGGTAAAAAATTACCGAATACTGTAAAATTATCTAAGTGTGTAGGTTTCTAAAAGAAAATTAAATACGAAAAATAGTAACGGAAGGTTGTGTAGATGAGCTGAAGTTCAGCATCGAATAGTCTTAAGTTTTAAAAACTTTTAAGAAGTCTTCGATACCATTCTGATCCTAAGTTTATTGAGCTTTCTTTAAAAATGCCGAGCGGTAGTATAGCAATTGACTGAACCTTATCCATGGCTGATAAAATATGGATTACTGTAGCTCTTTCTTGGTCTTGGTTTCTTCGTTTTGTCCACAAAATTATGCGGCTGTCTTCAATACAACGTGATTTCAGCCGGTACATCTCTTCCAGTGATCTCTCGGCATAATAGGCCGCTCAAAATACCACATTCTGCTTCGTGTGAAAATTCTTGATGAAGGAGGCAACTGTCGGCACTGAATATCTTGTCGTTCACAGTAATGGCAGGACACGCACCTTGGACATTCCCTTCTCGTAATTTTGAAGAGGCCAAGACTCCTTAAAAAAAGAGATTCATCAGAAAGTGTGTGACAGTTGTAAAAAAGGAAAATTAAATGTATAAGGCTCTTGAGACTAATTCATTAGATAGTATGAGTTCACCTTATTTTTGCGAAATAGCCAGTCCTCACCCTGGTTTTAAAATAAAATATTCCCTTCACCCATATTATTTAATAAATTTTTTGACAAATTCCTCAATGCAGACAAATGCAGACATTTTTAAATGTTCCTTACAGACATTTTGAAAAACTATCTGGCATCCCTGTTGATAAGAGTGAAAAACATTGACAGTCTTCGTTTATTCGCACCAGTGTAAACAACTGAAATATAAGTTGCGTTTCTTTTTATAATACCGTGTGTCTCAAAAGAGTTTCTTTTAGGGAACATTCATTAATTACGTCACGTAAAAATTGACTTTTTATAACCCCCCCTCCCCCCCTTGTCACGTTTTTTGTATGGACCTTTAAATTTTTTGTATGGATCGTCACGTTTTCCCAAACCCCCCCTCCCCCCTTACTGCGTGACATAATTAATGGACCTTCCCTTATCAGGCCGAAACATTCGTTTTCCCTCTGTTCTCCCACAAGTTGTCGCCTAGCAGATGAAATGTTTTTAAATTTATTACTGCATCTGAATATTAGTAATTGATGATTTTTTTTTTCATTTATATTGTTTGCATGAAACAAAAACGGTAATAAAAGCTTTAAACAACGACCTATTCTGTGCATGATTGAATTACGGATTGAATTTTACTGATTTAATTTTGTAAGTTTTACCGAAATTCAGTGCTAAGTGATGAGCTAGTCGGTGTATGTTGACAGCTGAGTGTTCATTGCAAGTTTGCTGATAATTCAGTACACAAAACGTTTATTTAAGGTTTTACCGAAATTTCAGCATTAGTATAAATTTTACTGACTGTTGTAAAAAAAGGTGTGTAACTACCCTGGTGGGTATTGTTCGGTCAGTTACCAAAGTGCAGTAATGTTACTGAAAGTACAGAGTTTGATCTAGTGCTATTGAATACGCAAATCAAGCTAAACAATGCATTAGGTCCTAAGTAACATTGAGAGACTCTCTTTGTCGACTTTCTCTTTGCGTTCCTACGGCTATGTAAAAACATGTTCAAGTATTTTCAACATACAGTACGGTAGTATAAAGTGTGATTAAGGATCCAATACGTCGAAAAGATCAGCAAATCGTTTAGTAGACGAGCTATTAACCAAAGAGAAAGTCGACGAAGAGAATCTCTCAATGTTACTTAGGACCTAATGCATTGTTCAGCTTGAAATGTCTTTCTACACGCAGACGTCAGTCGGTTCAGTCCGACAAAAATTTGACACTTTTGGGTGGTTTTTTTCGATTACTTATTCGCAAGTATGAAAGCAGAAGAACTGCAAAATTGACCAAAATCTGTGTTTTGAAAACTTGCAAACAGTTTTCCGCTTCGAAAAAGTGCAGTTTTTTCCGGATTCCACAAACAAACAGCAACAGTAGCTATTTAGAACAGCTCTCCGATAAGCGAAGGAAAAAGTGGATGATTGCGCTTGGCTTTGAACAAAGCTGCAGATGGAGAAGAGTATGTGTATGTAGGCGGCACTTTGTTTCCAGTATGTATAGAGTTGGGTAAATTCACAATTCTGTTTAATTTTATCATCACTGATTTACTATAACGTAATTATTTTGCCTTTGTAACAGGCTAACCAGCCAGACTTACCGACACAAACGATCTGGACTGGACACCGACACTGAACCTTCCCGCGCCCAGTGGAAGCAGCTCCAGTCCATCTCCAGAAGGAGAAGAAATCAAATCAGATGCCGGAGTGAAACTATCACCAAATGAAATTGGACCATTTGAAGATTCAACTTCAAGTTCGGCTGATGTACACGTGCATTGAACGAGGCAACGCTATTTAGCCAGGATATTACGTTTTCCGGAAAAGAGACCTCGGAAGAGACATCAGAACAAACAGCAGAAAGAAGCTCAAATTCATCAGTGCCACTCGGTTTAACATCTTTCTCGACATCACCTGTAATTGAAAAAGGTAAAATACCGTTTTTTGCTGTATTAGTAGCAATAAACTTAATTATCTCCCATAAAATCATTCATTGCTGATTTATTTCTAAAACAGACTCATCGAAACTCCTTAAAAGGCTGGAAATGTACCGGACAAAACTAGCGCTTAGTCAAACTCGCTGCTTCATTTGGACTGAACAGCTAGCAATGAGCAAACGAGATTTGAAATTCCTCGTAAACGACGTCAAATGCAACTATTACACCGGGTTACAAAACTATCAGGGTTTGAAGAAACTCTACATGTTTCTCCCATCGCTGGAAAAACCCTACTGCACTCTGAGTAAGGATCATATTTTCGTAATGACATTGACGAGGCTCCTATTGAACACCCCCATTCGTACACTGGCAAATGACTACGGTGTTTGTTCCAACACTACCAGCAAGTACTATCAAAGGACGCTTTATATAATTTATGAATGCTGTCGCTATGCTTTGGAGCCTACACCACTAAGCATCTTGCAGCGTCACACACCCCATTTTGTAGCAAAATACGGACCAAGACGAATCTTTATAGTTGATTGCTTTGAAGTGCGGTGTGAAAAAAAAGAAAATATTAAAGTAGCAGCTATGCACTTCAGCAATTACAAGAAAACGGAAACAGTGAAATTTCTGATAGCGGTTCATCCGGATGGTACCATTGGATTTATATCTAAGGGCTTTGTAGGCAGGTGTTCCGATAGAGAGATTTTAAAGCAGAGTGGCTTCCTAAATGTACTGCACGATGTACTGTACGATGTTGTTCTAGCTGATAAAGGTATTAATGTGAAGGATCTAATTGAAAATAAAAAAGCAATTTTGAACATTCCGACTTTTTTGCATAAAAAGACACAATTTCTTCCATCAGAACTAAAATCAGACAAGCAAATAACTGCATTAAGGATTCATGTTGAAAGGATCATAGGTTTGATTCGGAATAAGTATCAGATTCTCACAAAGGAAATAGAGGTTGATTCGAAGGCTTGTTTTCAAAATGGTTTAAATATTGTTGATTTGACTGTCCATGTATGCTGTATTTTGCGCAACTTTAACAAGTCGATTATACCGTTCTAGTTTTAAGAGTTGTTTGAATAATAATTTGACAATTGTTCTGGCAAAATGATATTCTTAAAATAAGACGTACTGTTATCACAAGCTGCTCTCCAAAAGTCTTCGTCTTTTTCTATTCGTAGACATGTTTGTTCTGAACTGCTCCATACATAAAAATATCCGAAATCTGCTTTCACAATGAACATTTAGGCTTGAATCTGCGCATAATATTCGTGATTTTTCACCATCGTATATTCGTTCTCTTCAACCTTGATAAATGGATGGGAGCCCTCAACGAGATTCTTTATTTCCAACTGTTTGTCCAGATGGGATATTCTGCTTAACCGGAATGGACATTTGATTTCAACTGTTGATTTCCTACAACAATCACACGTCATCATCAAATCGGGAGTCGCACTCATATATGGATACTCGTGAGATATGAAGACGCCACATTCAAAAAATTTCACATTCCGGTAATCTTTCAAAAGCCGTTGAAATGCTTTCTTGGCTCGGGGCTCATTTGCTCGTCCGTATGAAATCGCTTCGGAGTTTACGGTGATGGTGTCATGGTGACAAATCTTGTTCAGTAGGGTCATTTTAGACGGCACCGTTACATTTGAGGCACGTGTACATTCCTTCAACAAGGATGCACTAATGCGTCCTGTTCTCACCCATCGCCAAAAATCACAGTTGGCCTTAGAACGTGTTAATTCCTCAACTATTTCAATGTCAGCAGGTGAAACGTTCAAAGTAACTTCAATCGCAATACGCATCACTTCAGTGAAGTTTGCGCCTTCCAGAACGGGATTGAATAGGTTTTTAAGTAGGACATTTCCAACTTTTTGAATATCCGCCATAAACTTGATGAAATCGTCTCGATTCGTAGGCACCACAATGTCATCCAACCGTGTTATTTTATACCCATACACGGAGAAAAAAATAAAGTCATATCAATAATATTCCGGTCCCGATCAAGCATATTTGTGCATTGACTTTTATATAATACTTTTTTGAGATTGTTTCACGCATAATACAATAGATCGAAGAATAATGGAAGCTTCAATTAAACATAATTGATGATCTAATTAGAGCATGAAATAGGGTTGAATCAACCATATTATGCTAACATCAACAATATTCATTGTTGATGATTTGACAACTCTCTGATTCTCATGATAAATTCAATAATGTTTATGTTTAATTTGACCTTATTTTGAGGTTGAACTAATGGTATCGGATGGTTGGTTTAAGCATACACAGAGATTCGTTCAAATGATGTTATGGTTGGTTCAAAAATAAAAAAATCGTTAAATTTACGATAAAAGTTCCTATAATGGTGGTATTTTAGTGCAATATGTTCTAATTGGAACATTTTGCACTAAAATACCACCATTATAGGAACGTTTACTCAATTAGCACATATTCTTTGGATATTACGAAATTAAACAACATATAACAATGTTTGAAAATTGGAAATATCATTCTTATCAACATGCGACCTAGGACAGCGAATTCGACTTCTTCACGCTCGATTAATTGTAGTGCATCAATGTCGTACCCGTTAGCTGAAATCAAAATTCATTAAAACTACTTTAAAGAATAGTTACAATTTGCTTACATACCTACAAACTCTTCGATGCCCGCCGCGGATAATCCAAACGATTTCAATAATTCTACCACTTCTTCGTCAACATAAAACTCTTCAACCAGGTCATCATCCAAGTCAACCGAGTGATCTGCCGCCGCCATGATATTTTTTTCTTTCGCTTTGTCGTTAGAGTGCGGATGGCAGCCACGAGAACTCAGTAGAACTGCTATATGCCCTATTTAACCTTCCAGTATGGTGATTCAACGATAAACACGGATTCATATAATGACATGTATGCTTGATTTAAGCATTTAATGGTTGATGTTCAATAACGTTGATTCAAATGAAATATATGCTTGATGTAAACATCAAATCATTTTCAAACAACCATTTAAATTAACTATGTCAAGAATATCTTCGAAGCTTGGGATAACTATGGCAAAAGTTATATCAATCATGCATCATTTCTGTCCGTGTTGTCCACGTCCTGTACTGGATGATATAAATCCTCTTTAATTTTTTTCGCTGGTCTGGCCCAATACGATGGGAGGTCAGTAACGCTAAGCTGGAATTTGAGTAAAATATTATAAATATCACAGTCAATTAATTTTATGATCCATGTGTGTACCTTATAAGTATGAGTCATAAAGTGAAGATTTGCCAGAGCATACAACAAAGTACTTAGATGCGAACAAGTTTCACTTAGTTCTGCCACGCAGTTACAGTGTCCTGATTCTATAGTCCCATCATTATGAATAATGACCCAAGCATCCAGGGCAGGCTTGTCGAATCTCATGGAATGAGCAACCTTGAAATAAAATTTCAGTTGTTAATGAGCTCCAATGTATGGATTCCAAATATAAAGGGCGATACGGTCAAAATTTGGTCAATATCAACTTGACGTATTTCTTTCAATTTTGCATTTAAAAAACCTGAACACCCCTCATTTTGAAGGTGTGTGTGTGTGTAGAATGTCGCTCCTATTTTGATTTTGGAATTCACTCTTCAGTTGTCAAAACGCCGTCCAAGCAAGAAGAGCAGCGTATCAAAATTTTGCTCGCGCATCGCGAAAATCCGAGCTACTCGCACGCAAAGTTGGCAAAATCGCTAAAAGTTGCCAAATCAACCGTTACAAATGTAATTAAAGTGTTTGAGGAACGTTTGTCGACAGCCAGGAAGTCTGGATCGGGGAAATCGAAAACCGGAAGCCGCTGAGACGACAAAGAGAGTTGCCGGTAGTTTCAAGCGAAACCCTAACCTATCTCTCCGAGATGCCGCAAATAAGCTGGGTGTATCGTCTACAACCGTGCATCGAGCAAAAAACGAGCCGGACTATCGACTTACAAGAAGGTAGTGACTCCAAATCGCGATGATAAACAAAATACGACGGCCAAAGCGCGATCCCGGAGGCTGTACACGACGATGCTGACGAAGTTTGACTGCGTGGTAATGGACGACGAAACCTACGTCAAAGCCGACTACAAGCAGCTTCCGGGACAGGAGTTTTATACGGCAAAAGGAAGGGAAAGGTAGCAGATATTTTCAAGCACACGAAACTGTCAAAGTTCGCAAAGAAATATCTGGTTTGGCAAGCCATCTGTACCTGTGGCTTGAAAGCAGCATTTTCATAGCTTCCGGGACTGTCAACCAAGAAATTTACGTGAAAGAGTGTTTGAATAAACGTCTGCTGCCTTTCCTGAAGAAACACGGTTGTTCCGTACTGTTTTGGCCGGATTTGGCATCTTGCCATTACGGTAAAAAGGCCATGGAGTGGTACGCCGCCAACAACGTGCAGGTGGGTTTCAATGACAAGAACCCTCCTAACACGCCAGAGCTCCGCCCAATTGAGAAATACTGGGCTATTGTCAAGCGGAACCTAAAGAAGACCAAAAAAACTGCTAAGGACGAGCAGCAGTTCAAGGCAAACTGGCTTTCTGCGGCGAAGAAGGTGGACAAGGTGGCTGTACAAAATCTGATGGCAGGGGTCAAGCGTAAGGCCCGGCAATTCGGATTTGGAAAAGCGGAAGCCTAACTGAATATTTTTCCTGAATTTTATACTAATTGAACTTGAAAAAGAAATTTAATTTGATTTTTTAAATAAACGATTTCACCGATTTACACGCGTTTTCCCTTGACCAAATTTTGACCGTATCACCCTTTACTAACTCGTCCCCGAACTACGTAAAATCGACCAACTTTTTCTCCTACAACACTTAGCATGAATCCAGATTAAAACTTTCTGTATGCCTCAATGCTTCGCTGATTCTTGACATGGTTTCCGGAGTATGGTGAAGTATGGCTCAGCAGGTATTTGACTACATGTCCTGTTGATACTGTGGTCGGAAAATCACAATTCTTGAGCTGCATGTTGTAGTGATCAACAAAGTTCAAAAGCTTAATCTTTTCCGCATATCTTTTGCTGCTTATAGGCAAAGAGTTCGCGTAGCTCGACAACTTTCCAATGGATTCCATAGCTTTTAATTTGAGTTTGATTTTCAAACTTAAAAAATTGTTTCGTTAGAATAACGATCCTGCACCAGTAATAAATTTTGTTCACTCTGGGAATCAAAACAAAGAAGATAGTAACCAAAACAAACCTCCCAAAAATGTCAAAACGGAATTGAGGTTAGGGCCCGTGCACTGATCTATTCTACATTCCAAAACTGAATGACATATGAGCCACTATAGAAATTCCTACGGGAACGATGCAAATTATATATGACTATTAGTCTTCTCGGAAAATAGGGTCTCTTCTTGATTTCCGCTCCATATTTTCTAAATCATAAAACTTCAAATTTTCCCCTTTTTTACCGTATATAAAAATCACCTCTTACAAAGCAACCAGGGAAACAGTCTAGGATTTTATCCATAATATGGTTGAACCATATCCGGGAGCATAAACCGCGATCGGTTCAACTTGTTTTACGATTGCCTGCCCGCTTTTAATTTTTTTCGAATCATGTTCTTCCTATGGAAATCAGCTCAACACGAAACGAGTGCCTGGCAATGCATTCTTAAATTGTTTTATGACGGTCGAAGTAGATAACTGAGTGCAAAATTTTATTTGCATTTCGTGCACTTTCCTGTAGAAATAGTGAATAAGTACAATAAACAAGGTGATCATCAGTCATCCGTCAATGCTCTGGTTAAATAAATCGAAAATACCTGGATGTGAGAACTAGCGAAATCCAGTGCAGCTTGAGGGGTGAATAATGGATAGCAAATGCAACAATGTTGTACAAATTTTAACACAATGTATTGTTCTGTTGCCACGCTATAATATCTGTATGCAATGAGGGGTGTATCAAAATTCTGTATGAAATTTCTAAAAATCTGTATGCTATAGAAACCGATTTCTGTCTTTTGAATTGAAGTTGGTGTGTATATGTGGCATCAGTAGATTCATAATCTCACTAATGGTGGTAAGCTCCAACTGGTACTATTCTTGGATAAAATCCCGATCATCAACGCCTTGCCACATCAATGTTAATGTCGAAGATGGGAACGGTATAAAAGCCATAAGCCACAAGAGAACACACAGAAAATTGTGAATTGTCAATAAATTAGGTTATGTTTGGTGCACTATGAATTGCCGACAAAAAAAATTCAAAAGGCCCTGCCAGCTTTGATTGATTCTCTTCTACGATTTTGTCTTCTTGTAATAACTCAGCTTCAGAAATACACTCAGTCGTATTTTTGGTGTGAGTTGGAGGCTTCTTAAGCTATCTGAAAAATATAATCCAAAATACGTTTGATAAGCCGTGGTATTCGAAAGAGAAAGTCGATAACGACCATTGGCCTGTTAGAGATGCCAATACCAAAATATGCAATCGGCAAAAATACATTCCGCTGATTCAGTGCAATGGTTCATGCATTCGAACGTTGGCCAATAATATTTATTACTCATCATGCTATTGAATTGATTAAAATACGTGACTGATAACCCAACCCAATTTACGATAAGCCTATAAAAAGTGACGATAGCTTTAATGGGAAAATGTTGCCATTCATAATAACAAAACTGAAAAAAACTGAAAGAAGCCATTTGCTCGTATTGATTAACAAACATCTAAGCTGCTGGGACTGTTCCGCCATTTAACAAAACATATAATTTTAAAAAGCAATAATGCTTTATATACGTTGAGAAGAAAAACTCAACTCTCCAAAATCGATGCATAAAAATTGAACTGGCAACATCAATCAAAAATTTGATACCAGCTTTCTTCCATCGTTTATTGTTGGTTCAGAGCTTCGAACAGCTCGTTCGTCTAGAAGTAATTGTTTCGTCCTACATTATGAATGAACATTTTTGCTACTCCTCTGCTCCCTCCGTAATAAAATTAGTTCGGACGGATGAGGTGACCATTGGGCAGCTATGAGACTCCTCAAGATGTCGGAACAAACCAAATGAAAATTTAATAATAAAGAAAAAAAGCATGCAAATTAAAGTCTAATGCTCGACACTGGATACATTAATGCACAAAAAGACTGCAAATATCAAATGTCGTCGGACCCCTTTTATCCCTTTGTATTTAAAAATTGTGTTTGGACGCGTCATTGCCAGACTGCGTGATCGACATCATCATAGACGTCCCCACACCGGAAAAGAGGTTAATTCGATATAAGGGTTTTCCGATCAAAATTTGGTCAAACAATAATGTGTGTGAATCGATCAAAGTTTTTATTAATAAGTCAATTTTTTTCTTTTTTTCAAGTTCAGTTAATACAAAATACAGGAAAAATATTCAGCTAAGCTTCCTTTTTACCGAATGCGAATGGTCGGGTCTTTCGTATAACACCTGCCATTAGATTTTGTACAGTCTTCTTGTCCACTGTATTCGCGATGCTTTGAATTGTTTCTCGCTCAAGTCATATTTATGTTTTCTCAACCGAATGGAAACAAGTGTGCTACTAGGGATGCCAAATACAGGCAAAATAGAACGGAACAATTGTGTCGCTTCAGGAAATGCGGTAGACGTTTTTGTAGGCACTCGCTCAGATAAATTTCCTGGTTAACGGTTCCGGTCACAATGTAAACGTTGCTCTTTTTTTCTGGCATCACTGCTTGCTTGCACTTGTTTATCTTACTGAGCGCATATTTTGTTTATGTTTTTTCTCCGTTTCATATCGTGCTATAATTACTGATTCATCGTTCTCAGTGTTATTAATGTTTACCATACAACTTTTCGAATGAAGTCTTGTTTGTGTACGAGCTAGTTTTTAAGAATTAGTGTTGTGATTTTCGTGAAAGTGGTCCTTATACATTTCCCCTACCACCTCCCTTCGCTCGATTTTTGTTTTGTTTTGTGTGAGAAATAACTTTCGAACATCGACAGTGAGTGGTAACATTTGTACAGCCGACAACATTTTGTCCAAGCTTTTAAGCCTATCATCGCTATATAGTTTCGTTACCGTTTTAATTCACCACTTGTGCTACGTGTCATCTATTTGTTCGATAACTCCCATCTCCACACCATAACGAAACATGCGGATGAAAAATCACCTCTGACATCGCTTACTGATGCTATTAATAGCCTGCAAACGGAAATAAAAAAGATCTCTTCCAAGCCGGTACTGTCATTACAGTCCCCAAAACTCAATCGCTGGCCGACAGCTAGTGAATCAATGCGTGCCAATAAACGGCCCCGAGAATTCGATTCAGGGGTACGCAATATCTTCTGAGTGTCAATCTGGATCAGCACCTCAACTCCAAACGTAGTTTCGAGTACCTATCAGCATGAAACCAATTGATAAGTTTTGGCTGTATTTTTCGCGTATTAAACCTGATGTGACGAACGAAGCAATTATGGAAATGGTTAAGGCAAACTTAGGACTGGAAAACAATCCCGATGTGGTAAAACTGGTGGCCAGAGGTACTGACACAACCAACATGTCATTTATCTCGTTCAAAGTTGGTCTCGATCCAGCCTTGAAGAACATCGCACTTGATCCCTCGACATGGCCAGAGGGAATAATGTTTCGACAGTTCGAGGACTACAGCTCCCAAAAATTTCGGAGACTGTCTTCTTCAAATTCAGGCGCATAACCAGTAGCACTCAGAGCTACTCCAACAGTGACAATTCAACTACAAGCAAGACTCTACCGCAAGATTTTACTCCGGGACGCACCGAACACAGCACTCTGGAAGCCCACAATCCCCCCACCGTAGTCGAGCCACTCCAGACACCGACCAGCAGCCGTCCCGGCCCTACGTGTGGGTGTGTGCCCTACGTGTTTGCGCTAATTGCCCAGCAAGACATGAATCGCTCTCCGATTCCAGGCCAAGATCCAGCTTTATCAGTTTACTACCAGAATGTGCGAGGTATGCGCACCAAAATTGCTCGGCCTTCGTATGATGCTGTCAAGTTGCGACTACGATTTGCTCGTTATCACCGAAACCTGGCTTCGTGACGACATCGAAAGCGCAGAGATTTCATCCGACTACTATTTTTTCCGCTGCGACCGCAGTGCAGCAAGCAGTCATCACTCACGAGGTTGTGGTGTGCTGATAGCCGTGAAGCATCATTTACGCTGCAAGGCGTTTTCACTGTCAAATACCGAACAATTGGAGCAAGTAGCTGATCGGGTGAGCCTGGATCACTGCTCCTCTACATCATCACAATTTATATCCCCCAACTCGTCCGCTGACCGGTATTCTGACCATGCAAATGCAGTGCAGAGCCTCGTAAACAGTGCGTCAGCAAAGGATATCATTTTGTCTTTGGGTGACTTCAGCCTCTCAAATTTGCGATGGCAGTTGGACGAAGAGTTAAATGGCTACATCCCTACGAGCATTTCATCAGAACACGAGCAGTCTCTCATCGAAACATTATTCGCTACCGGTCTTCGGCGAGTTATTCACTTCGTGAACATCAACAGTCGAATCCTTGACCTAGTTTTTGTAAGTCTGCCAGAACTTCAAGATCTAGTTGAGCCTCCTGCACCACTTTTACCAATTGACAACCATCATGCGCCGTTCGTTTTGCTATTTGACGTGGGCGACGCTATTCCGACTTCAATCGACGACGTTGACAGTTTTGGCTACGATTAATTAGATCAGTTGAATATAGCGTTTAGAGGTTGATTGAAGCTTTCTCGCGAGGACCGTAACGATCGATGAAACATCTGCAGCATTTTACGACAAGCTCTTCGAAATTTGCAGCATTTTTTGTACCGCGCAAACGACGTGCGGTTAACTCAACTTTCAACAGACCGTGGAGGACCGCTGAGTTGCGGCATCTTTGCAACTTACTCAGGAAGGCACGCAATCACTATTTCCTCTCGAAATTCGGAAGCCGACAAATCCATTCTAAGAGAAGTTGTTACAACATTTGCAATCCACGCACGACGATTTTTTTTCCGAGATTCAAGCAAGCATCAAACAGGAACCAACACGTTTCTGGTTTCGTTAGAAAACTGAGATCCTCTGCTAGCATCCCTTGCAACATTACATACGAGAAGGCTCATGCTAGCTCAAACGCAGAAGCCGCTAATCTCTTCGCCGAATTCTTCGAGAATGTATTCAGTAAGTCGTGTCCTGTACCTCGTCACAATTGCTTCGCGCATATTTCTACGTTACCGCACTGTCACGAGAAATTGAATTGGGAAGACAAGTGCTAAGGCATTCGACACAGTTCCTCATATTTTGATAATTGACAAATTTAAACGCATCGGCTATCCTGACTGGCTAACGTAGTGGCTTTTTTCATATCTTTCTGGCCGCACAGCGCACGTAGTGGTCAATTCATCAAGATCTCGTCAACTCAACATCACGTCAGGAGTACCCCAAGGCAGCGTATTGGGCCCGCTGTCATTTAACATCTTCGTTAACGATTTGTGCTTGTGCCTCTCGTCGTTCAAACTATCCTTCGCCGATGATCTCAAATTTCTTCGTGTAATATGTTCTCCACGCGACTGTTTCGCCTTACAAGTAGGAAATTAGCACATTGTTAATCTGGTGTAGCGACAATGGCATGCGTGTTAATAACGATAAATGCAAAGTTATGTCCTTCACTCGCTCCAACAATCCCGCTCATCACCAGTACAGCATGGGGTCAGCGCATCTGGATCGTGTGGCTTCAATCTGTGACCTGGGAGTTACCATCGATGCCAAGCTACAGTTCAATCAGCATGGGAATCACGACTCCTAAAGCCTTCTCAGTGTTAGGGCTAATCCGACGGCACGCCTCTGAGTTCAACGACATCTACGCTTTAAAATCACTATATTGCAGTTTGGTACGGAGCATCCTCGAGCATGCGGCCCCGTTTGGTCTCCTTATTATGTGGCACCCATCGTTTCCATTGAACGCGTACAGAAGAAGTTCGTTCGGTTCGCACTTCGTTCACTTCTTTGGAATGACCCGAACAATCTCCCTCCGTACTCGGACCGTTGCAAACTAATAAGTTTGGAACTACTGACTGTCAGACGTGTTAAAATGCTGCGTCTGCTGGTTTTTGACATCCTAATCGGCGATATTGACTGCCCTGCGCTGCTTGAGCAGCTTTCGCTGAATGTTCCTCCTCGTCGACTTCGAAATTATCCGATACTTGCTGTCCCTTATCACTGCACTTACTATGGATATAATAATCCGTTAGATTTGTGCCTTCGCATTTTTAATTCTGTATGTGACGAATTCGACTTCGATATATCCAAAAATGTTTTTAAAAATCGAATAAGTAGAATTGTTTAGACTTTAAGTTATTGAAAACTAGTATTAAGTAAATCAGTCTGTACGACAGTTTTTATCGAAGACGGACACCAGTTATTTCTTCGTGAATTTTGACGGTTTAATGTGCTTGAAATATCCGCTTCCTTTCAAGTGCCGTACGGTTGCCGTATACAATTCCTGTCCAGGAAGCTGTTTAAAGTCTCCCTTGACGTAAGTTTCATCGTCCTGTACTACGCAATCAAACTTCGTCAACATCGTCGTGTACAACTTTTGCGATCGTGCTTTTGTTTTTGCGCGATTTGGAGTGACCACTTTCTTGTAAGTCGACAGTCCAGCTCGTTTATAAGCTCTATCCACGGTTGAAGACGCGACTCCCAGTTTCTTTGCGACATCTTGGACCCATTAACTCCACAGCTTGCGTGGAGACAAAGATGCTCCCATTCCAAAACTACATTGCGTCCGCCATTTTCCTTGTGTGGAGTTGCCAGTTTCCTAGTAAAAACCACTAACCTTAGCAATCCTGAGCGTGAGCTTCTCGGTCATCGATTTTTCGGACACCGCATCTGATACACGGATGGTGCCGTCTAAAGAGACAGAGTTGGCATCCGAATCACCGACCAATTTGGTCGCCCAGTTCCACTTGCTCACAAATCAGTGTTCAGTTTTTTCGACTGAATCCCCAGCTGTCTGGCTGAAAGTGATCATCTGACTTCACCGAAAGTGACCATCTGAAAGTGACCATTTGTCTTCTAGCGGCCCTCGGCTTAAATTACCACAACCTTCTCTTACGTTCAGGCAATCACTATGTACAGACCTTCCGGAGCAACAATAGCTTGGATACCCGATCACTGCGGCATTCCTGGAAATGCCGAGGCTGATTGACTGGCCTCTATCGGTAGAAAGGATGAATTATTCACTTGCACTGTCCCGTCTCCAGGGACACACTAAAATGTGGCATTCAAAAACAATCTGGAATGCCAGGAGCAGTGAATGATCGCAGTGCCGAGATCTATTGACAGAAAATAAAAAAAATTAAGAATCCCACCTCTACAATGCCATTTAAACACCGGAACAACCAAGGAAAACCAGTAAGCATTAGCAGATGCAGTTTATCAACCCTAAGTCAGCATTTCAGATGCTGCAAGCATTACATTAGCATTATATCAGCATCTTGAATGCTATCTGTTGTAAGGCTGGATTTCAAATGTTAGTTAAATGCTTGTAGCCTGTTATAAGCACTTCGAATGCAAAACAGCATTAATGAAGCTTTATCATAGCATTGCAGTAAAGCAGCCGTATATT
Source organism: Aedes japonicus (assembly GCA_034211315.2). Classification (NCBI taxonomy): domain Eukaryota; kingdom Metazoa; phylum Arthropoda; class Insecta; order Diptera; family Culicidae; genus Aedes; species Aedes japonicus. Next base: position 18,917 of record JASCZW010008803.1, on the reverse strand, counting down.
GGGCCAAAAGTGGCAGTTATGTTGCATTTAATGTGACTTAATTGCTTGATAGGCTGCCGTAAAGACGCTTTGGAACCCGCCAAACTGACAAGGAGGGGTAGAAGGTCTGCCGGTGGTGGACTTCTCAATAATGCCTGGCACTGGTCGCTACCTCTTCTCTCTCAAACCCAAATCATACCAGTATTTGTCCACGGCATTTTAACCGACACCAACTCGACGCTCAGACTAAGGATCACCCCCACAGGCCTCACCCTCCCAGGACCAACCATACACTTGTATAAAAAGGACACGACGAGCACATAGGAACTGAATACCATGACTAGCGTCGTAGAGCACCAGGCCAGTTCATATATTATATGATACATTGTACAGATCCTTTTTAACAGGAACTTATAATTTTTAGGAGCCCCTTTCAGGCCCATCGGTTTGTCTAAACAGAAACAAGTCTCTCTCATAAAGAAACCTTACCTAACGTACAGTTTTAAATAACTTTGTGAGTGGGCCCAATAGTATCCTTACTGGTGGCATAAATCGGTCCAAATCGGAAATCGTTACTATTATTTAAATAGTTCACTAGACAGCTTATCGTTTACCAAAACGAACCCTACAGCCACCCAACCGTGTTATCCAACATCCCAGTGATTACTCGTGGAAGTGGAGAGATGTTCTGGGCTTCCAATAAAGCGAGTATCAAGTCAACATATTTTTACGCTTTCCTTATTCCCTTATTAGACCTGCATTTGGGTGGAGCCGGTGCTGGTATTGCCTTAGTTTGGAAACACCAGTTTTTATGCACATTTAAAGTTCTGCCAGTTAGAATCCGGAATCACTTATTTGTTGCAGTGGCACGGAAAGTGACTAGGCGCCCACTTTTTGTGGTATAAATTTCACGGTGTTTCGTGCAGTGAGTCAAAATTTATTCCAGATGGAAGCCGAGAGGAGAGACAAAATGCTGCACACTCAAGTTGATAATTCAACGTGGCACGCAATAAAAATCGCAAAAACGTTGAAAATGGCCAAATCAACCGTTTATGATGTGCCCAAACACTTTAGGAAGCAAATGAGCGTGGATTGAGTGCCTCAAGGTAAGCGTCGTAGTGGAACATATGACCGCAAGCTGAACCAGTTGGACAGTTGGACAGCTTCCTGGCCAAAAATTCAACATGGCGACGGCACGAGGAGATGTTCCTGGGAAGTTTAAGTTTGATTTTATGGACTAATTGCAAAAAACGAGATGAATTGGCAAGGGCTATGCAGCTGCGGAGCAAAAACCAAAGTATTCGTGACGAATAAGTCGATGGACTCGAAGCTGTACAAGGAAGAATGCCTCAAAAACCGCGCACTACGCTTTATTAAAGCCCATAAGTCCCGTGAAGTTTTTGCCAGATTTGGCGAGTTGCCACTACAGCCGAGAAGTCATCCAGTGATACCGCTATAATAACGAAGATTTCATCGATAAAAACATAAATTCACCCAACTGCCCGCAGTTCCGGCCCATCCAGAGATTTTGGGCAATAATGAAGCGGAAGCTTAAGAAAAGTGGAAAAACGGCTCGGGACGTTACTCAGATGACCAAAATGTGGAACAAATGTTCATGCTCAAGCTCATGCTCAAAACCCAAAGAACCTTTATTAGGAAATGAATCGAGATGACGCTTTAAAACTTAAATTTAGATTGACGCTAAACATATCCTCATTTATACATTGAATTCTAACTAGAAGCCAGAACGCGTCGAGATAATTCCAAACAACTGTACCCACATTCCGATAAATGTCCTGATCTTATGAAATTAAGCAAATCAATTCCTTCATAAGACAGAGAATGTTTTTTACCGTGCAGAAAATGTCAAACTTATCAGAGATCTCAGCGTTTACTAAATGATTGTAATGATTTGAAGCTTGATTCTGGAGCTACATCATGATATTTTAAAGTGTGAGAATCACCTGTGTTTTGAAAATCAAAAGAAAAAGAGAGCCAATTGTGTATGACAGGCCAAGAACCGGTTCAGAAACCCACATTGATGCACTCTTTTTCAAATATTTTGCATTCATGAAGTGAAATCACGTTTCTGCAGAGTGTTAATTTTACATTAGGGTAGTTTGGACAATTTCGGAATTGCCATAATGTGATAAAGCATTTCTCGAACCGCTATTCAGTTGATTAAATCGATATGTGCGTTGTAACGAAACAAGGTACAATAAGCAGTATCTTTGCTTGGGGTTCGAGAATATTTTCATGAGTTATCTTTCGTACTGTTGTGATTAGCGACCACCACGATTGAACATAATCCCTTGCACATCGTATTAAGACTGATAAGAATATAAGTATAAAAGCCATAACGTACAAATTAAAGGTCAGTTTGCGGTGTTTCGGTCGGTAGTTAGTTGAGAATAAGCGTCCAGAAAGGTGAAAAATGAAAGTGTTGGCAAGCTTCCTTGCGGTAGCCTTGGCCACTTTGGTATCGGCGCAATTTGACACTCATCAGTGGGCAGATCGAAGCGGCATTGTACATCTATTCGAGTGGAGATGGAATGACATTGCTGATGAATGTGAGCGGTTCTTAGCCCCGAAAGGATATGCCGGCGTTCAAGTTTCACCACCAACTGAAAACATTATCGTTTCTGGACGACCATGGTGGGAGCGTTATCAGCCAGCTTCATACCACCTGAATACTCGTTCCGGCAGTGAGGCTGAATTCGCCAGTATGGTAAGGCGTTGTAATCAGGTCGGAGTGAGGATTTATGTTGATATTGTTATCAATCATATGGCTGCTATGTCTGGTCAAGGAACTGGAGGATCTTCTGTTGATGGATTGAACTTCCCTGCTGTGCCATTTGGAGCAAACGATTTTAACCCACGCTGTGACATTAACAATTACAACGATCCTTACCAGGTGCGCAACTGCTGGCTGGTTGGTCTGCCAGATTTGGCTCTTGGAACCCAATGGGTCCGCGATAGAATCGTTGATCTGATGAACAAGTGTGTCGGCTATGGTGTTGCTGGTTTCCGTGTGGATGCTGTTAAACACATGTGGCCCGGTGATTTGGAACACATTTACAACCGTCTCAACAATGTAAACCCTGACCATGGATTCCCACATGGTGCTAAGCCTTTCATTACTCAGGAAGTTATTGATCTTGGTGGTGAAGCCATTACCAAGTATGAATACACGCATCTTGGAACGGTAACTGAGTTCCGTTTCTCTGCTGAAATTGGACGTTTGTTCCGTGGATACGATAAGTTGGCTCATCTTTCCAACTGGGGAGAACAGTGGGGATTCTTACCATCCCATTTGGGTTTGGCGTTTGCTGACAAACTACGATAACCAGCGTGGACACGGAGCTGGTGGAGATAATGTCCTCACTCACAAAGTACCCAAGAACTAGCAAAATGCAGCTTCCGCTTTCATGTTGGCTCATCCCTATGGTATTGTTCGTATTATGAGCTCGTTCTTCTTTGATAATGGAGACCAAGGACCACCACAAGACGGAGGTGGAAATTTGATCCCACCATCGATCAATCCTGATCAAAGCTGTGGAAACGGATGGGCTTGCGAACATCGTTGGCGTCAGATCTACAACATGGTTGGATTCCGCAATGCTGTACGAGGTACCGGACTGAACGATTGGTGGTCCAACGGTGGCCAGCAGATTGCATTCTGCCGTGGTGGAAGTGGATTCGTCGCATTCAACTTGGAGGGTTTCGATATGAATGAGACTCTGCAGACTTGCCTTCCGGCTGGTACTTATTGTGATGTTATTTCGGGAAGCAAGGAAGGTGGCGGCTGCACCGGTGGCACCGTTCAAGTGGGAGGTGATGGACGTGCTTCCATCCATATTCCAGCTCAAGGTGATGATGGTGTCTTGGCTATTCATGTGAACGCAAGATTGTAAATTGAGGTTGTTCAATTTCATTAAACAAATAAATTATAAACAGAATTTTATGTATGGGTTACTGGAAAGAAAATTAAATAAATCCTCTACCTGTAGGTGTAACAAAATTTTCTTGAAATAGTGATTTACCGTTTTGGCTAACTTTGGGAATGACGACGAGCAACCGATAGAGATAGAGTGTAGCGGTATTTGTCATACTTCGGTTTACTTATCATAATATGTTCTGTGTACAACGAAGTTTTTAAGGACAGATGAGTTAAACAATTGTTGCCTTACCACGAAGCAGCGATTCTTCTTCTTCTTTCCTAGCATTTCAAGCTTATTGCATTCAGAACTCGCTTATTGCTTGCTCTGTACTTAGTGTTCTAAACACACTTCGCATGAATTGACAGTATGATGTCAACATTTGAAAAAAAAATCCCATAATTGTACTCAAAGATCAAAATTCTCACTCAGCTGGGAGAAAACCATGCTCTCTCTCAAGCAGGTTGTCGATGAGTAGCTGACCGTTCACATTTTCATCTCGCCTTTTTCGCTGATAGTTCATTATCCTCTCTCTTGCATTTGCGAAAATATCTCTCTCCAAAATTCAACGAAAATAATTTCTCATATCCCTTATCAGTGAAAACATGCTACCTAGATCTTATACGTGGATCAAAAACCGAGGAGCAAAAAACGAGGAGTCACAACATGAAGAAAAAATGGCTTTTTATCGAATTATAATGTCAGAACAAAACACGCATGTTCACTGGGGCATTTTAAGGTAACAAAACGTATGTGAAAATAATTATCGGCATCTAGGATTCACTGAAAAAGAAACGATTTATCAGCTACTCATGCTCTCCGAAAATTATAAATCGCCGTTGCTTCTCTCGCGAAAACTGCTGTGAGCGTATAATAGTCTCTCGCTTCTCACATTCTCATTTGTTTCTGGTCAAGCTGGTGAAAAAGGACATTTCTCTTTTCAAGTAGGCGAACATTTCTGTCTCTGATTGTACTCTATGTATTAGGTGCGCAACTATGTTCTTGCTGTTAAAAATGTTACTTCATCAAAAAAACGAAATGGTTACCAACGAATCATTTAAAGCATTGCCCATCGCTAGAAAAAACTTTTTTCCCATCTTTCTGGCTGAGCTCGAATACCTTGAAGGGGAAGTGTTCGTCTTTTGAAGCTATCCACGAGTCAAGCCATTTTCTGTTATTTTCATATGAGTGGAACTGTTGATCAGCCAGGCCATGTGCCATCTAACGGAACAAGTAATAAAGGGTGATACGGTCAAAATTTGGTCAACGGAAAACGCGTGTAAATCGGTGAAATCGTTTATTTAAAAAATCAAATTATATTTCTTTTTCAAGTTCAATTAGTATAAAATTCAGGAAAAATATTCAGTTAGGCTTCCGCTTTTCCAAATCCGAATTGCCGGGCCTTACGCTTGACCCCTGCCATCAGATTTTGTACAGCCACCTTGTCCACCTTCTTCGCCGCAGAAAGCCAGTTTGCCTTGAACTGCTGCCCGTCCTTAGCAGTTTTTTTGGTCTTCTTTAGGTTCCGCTTGACAATAGCCCAGTATTTCTCAATTGGGCGGAGCTCTGGCGTGTTGGGAGGGTTCTTGTCCTTGGGAACCACCTGCACGTTGTTGGCGGCGTACCACTCCATGGCCTTTTTACCGTAATGGCAAGATGCCAAATCCGGCCAAAACAGTACGGAACAACCGTGTTTCTTCAGGAAAGGCAGCAGACGTTTATTCAAACACTCTTTCACGTAAATTTCTTGGTTGACAGTCCCGGAAGCTATGAAAATGCTGCTTTTCAAGCCACAGGTACAGATGGCTTGCCAAACCAGATATTTCTTTGCGAACTTTGACAGTTTCGTGTGCTTGAAAATATCTGCTACCTTTCCCCTTCCTTTTGCCGTATAAAACTCCTGTCCCGGAAGCTGCTTGTAGTCGGCTTTGACGTAGGTTTCGTCGTCCATTACCACGCAGTCAAACTTCGTCAGCATCGTCGTGTACAGCCTCCGGGATCGCGCTTTGGCCGTCGTATTTTGTTTATCATCGCGATTTGGAGTCACTACCTTCTTGTAAGTCGATAGTCCAGCTCGTTTTTTGGCTCGATGCACGGTTGTAGACGATACACCCAGCTTATTTGCGGCATCTCGGAGAGATAGGTTAGGGCTTCGCTTGAAACTACCGGCAACTCTCTTTGTCGTCTCAGCGGCTTCCGGTTTTCGATTTCCCCCCGATCCAGACTTCCTGGCTGTCGACAAACGTTCCCCAAACACTTTAGTTACATTTGTAACGGTTGATTTGGCAACTTTTAGCGATTTTGCCAACTTTGCGTGCGAGTAGCTCGGATTTTCGCGATGCGCGAGCAAAATTTTGATACGGTGCTCTTCTTGCTTGGACGGCATTTTGACAACTGAAGAGTGAATTCCAAAATCAAAATAGGAGCAACATTCTACACACACACACCTTCAAAATGAGGAGTGTTCAGGTTTTTTAAATGCAAAATTGAAAGAAATACGTCAAGTTGATATTGACCAAATTTTGACCGTATCGCCCTTTAATCGGACGGCGCAATGTTTGGGGGATATGGCAGTTGGTGTTTGAGCGATTTGAGCGTTCCCAAGTAGGTTTTAACGAACTTGACCATGTGAAGCCGAGAGTTGTAATGCAGTAAAATCAGTTTTTGCGTGCCTCTGCTCGTATTTTGCGCAGTGCTCGGCTCAATCGCATCAATTGAGTTCGATACTGTTCCCCATTGATGGTTTCGCTCGGTTTCAACAGCTCATAATAAACAACACCGACCCCCTGGACTAACCAAATACACAGCGTAACCTTTGCAGCGTGAATATTCGGCCAACGTCGTAGAAGAAAGACCTTTGGATTTGCTGTAATGTATCCATTTTTCATCACCCGTCACGATACGATGAAGAATGCTTGTCTCCAGTTTCTCGAATGTCCCACACTTCCAAGGTACAACATGTCCCGCCCATTGTACCCTTCCAGCTCTAGCGATCATCTGGATACTGTGTTTATCATAGAACTGCGCCAGCTCGTGGTTCATCCTTCTCCTCCATACGTCGTTTTTACATACACTGCCAAAGATGGTCCTAAGCACGCGTCATTCGAAAACTCCAAGTGTTTGCAGGTCCTCTTCGAGCATTGTGCACGTCTTATGCCCGTGGAGAACTATCAGTTATTATCAGCGTGTTGCACATGGTACACTTTGTATGGGGGGAAGTTTACCAGACCTCAAGGTCTTGTGGAGTCCATGGTAGGCACGACTTCCGGTAATAATGCGTCCAGAATTTCTCTGCTGCAGTTTTTATCCGACGTAACCAATGAGTCCAGGTACGCAAACTCATCCACCTCGATCTCATCTCCGTCGATTGTCACAGCTCTGCCTATGCAAGCTTTATCATGCTCGGTTCCTCCAGCCAACCAATACTTAGTCTTCGACGCATTCACCGTCAATCAAATCTTTTCTGTTTCACGTTTCAACTTGGTGTACTGATCAGTTGCCACCTGGAACGTTCTGCTGCCAATGTCCACGTCGTCAGCGAAGCAGAAGAACTGGCCGGATTTATTGAAAATCGTACCCCGCATGTTTAAGTCCTTAAACATGATCGTATGGAACCTAAATTCCTTGCTTCTGAGCCATTTCCAACGTATGAATGGCTAGTGCTGAAGTAAGCTGTTCTTGCGTTTGACACCAATCCCCATCTGTGCCCACAGTGCCTCCAATTCCAACTTCGTCTTTGAAGTTTTTGGGCCTTCCTAGACGTGGACAGTCATCATCATCAAAATCACCATCTTTGAAGCGACGGAAGCGATCATGGCATGTTGTTTTGCTTAAAGCAGCATCTCCGTACATTTTTGGAGCTCTCGATGCGATAGAGCTGCCGTTTTGACACATACCGCAAATGACGATTGTTTGGCACAAAATTAGACATTATCACACAACCAGATGTATATAACACTAATGTGTCAAAGCTCCTAATGCGAGACTCATCTACTGACCAACAGCAAGAACTTAGTTGCGCACATAATACCATATAGGGTACAATATTAACTTTCTGCGCTGCTTGGAACTGTTACATGAAGAGTTTGAAAGTGTCCATTATAAAGCATGACCCACTTAGTAATGGAAAAAAATCATTTGGGTCTGTTTCGGATTTAAATTTGACTAATTTGAAAACGGTTTTCACTAAAGTGCATACTATTTCTTATATAGTGAGAAAAAATACGAACCGAATTATTCGTCGTAATTTCGAAGGAATTCTTGGACCTAACCCTTAATACGACACATCAAGTGGCTCAAAACGATCTCGCCTACAGTTTTGATGATTTTATCCCCCCAAAATTCAACTGAGCTGCTGTTGTGATGACTGTGAGTTTTAATTACTCAGTAGTTTTAAGGAAACTGAACTGGGGATAATTGGGAGGATTGAGGGTTTATGGAACAAACTGGACTCCATTGTCATTGTACCATTATTGCACTTCCCGGTAATCCGCAAAATCCAGCCAAAATATCACCGTATCATCATGTGACTGGGTGAAGGGCAGAATTTGCTTTTGGAGACATTTGGGTTCACAATTTTCTCAATGAAGAAAAGTGGCAAATGCCCTGCCAAATAGATACTTGCGTCCGCATTTATCCGCAAATACGTGTTCGAGCGTTCGCCTTGTAAAATGATGGTCATGGAAGTTGTCTGTTGTATCTGTTCTATGTTTTGACTGGTTTTGACCTATCGTGATGAAAGGTACAGTTCAAGATGTCCAAATATAAATCAAATATAACGAATCGTTATTAACGATTGATCTAGAAGTACCAGTGAGGGTCTTATTTATAAGCTTCAGGAATCTTTGTTCATAAATCGAATATTTCACCGATAATAAAGACTCTCTGTGCAATCAAAACAATCTCGGTATGTTGTCATCAAAAGTCAACATGAAATCTTGGACACCAAAAAAAAGCAAAAAAAGAATTACACACAATTCAACAAAACCGATTGTTTTTTTTTCACTATAATAGAGTCATATCTACATTAGAATCAACTGCTTCTTAGATATTAATCCTTCTTTCTGTGAAATTCTCGAACTTTCTGTGGAACAGCCGCCACTATGGTGCCTACAGTATCAGCACTATTTACTCTCTTCTTAGTTTCGAAGAATTACTTCTCTATTGGGTGAAGTTCTGGAGGATTGGCTGTTTATGACACGGTGAATTGGCTGTTTATGACACGTATTTGACCTCTTGTACCTTATGCAACAAAATGTAAATAAATGTAAATACACTCACCCTAACGATTCTCAATCTTCTTTTGAAATCATTGGAACTATTTGCTTTCATCTTGGTTTCAAAGAGTTTCCGCTTAGCTAAAGTCTAGAACGCGCAAAAATTGGTCAACTTCAAATTGGTGTATTTCTGTGAACTTGAAATGCTGTATTTGGAAGTTAAGTGTGTATACAATAGTTGCAATGATGAGTTTTCACCGTTTGCTCTCCAGTTTTCAAAATGACGTCCAAGCAAGAGGAGCAGCGTGTCAAAATTTTGCTCGCGCAGCAAGAGAATCCGACGTTCTCGCACGCCAAGTTGACAAAATTGCTGGATGTGGCCAAATCGACCGTGACAAACGTTTTGAAAGTGTCTGGGGGAGCGTCTGTTGACCACCAGGAAGCCCGGAAGCGGCAGAAATCGTAATCCGGACGTGGCAGCGACGGCGAAGAAAGTGGCGGTGAAACATAAGCGCAATCCTAACCTCTCCAACCGGGACGTCGCAGGCAAGCTCAATGTCGACGTTTAAGAAGGTAAAGGTGGCGAATAGAGGGTACAAACATATGCTTACATAATTCGACTGTGTCGTCATGGACGACGAAACTTATCTGAAGGCGGATTTCAAGCAGCTTACGGGACATGAATTTTATACCGCATCAGGAATAGGGAAGGTGCTCAAAATTTTACCATCAAACTATCGAAGTTCCCGAAAAAATACCGCGTCTGGCAGGCCATATGCATGTGTGGTCGAAAACCGGGAACCATCAATCAAAGAGATCTACGGCCAGGAGTGCCTGGAAAAGCGGCAGCTACCGTTCCCTGAACCGCTGTAACAGGCCTGAGCCTGTTCTGGCCGGGCCCCGGTGAGCTACTGCTATGGAAAAAATACAAGTCGAGTTGGTCTGAAGCAAACGAACGACCACAACTCTTCCAACAACCCAGATCTCAGCCCTATCGAACGGTATTTGGCTTTGGTCAAATGGATCTAAAAAAACTAATAAATCCATGGAAAACAAGCAGCAGTTTATATCTTACTAGCGTTCGGCGGAGAATAAGGTCGATGAGACCACTGAGTGAAATTTAATGAAAGGGGATAAGCTGCAAGGGTTACCGACAATAGATACGTGTGCGTTCCGTTGACGTAAATTTGACAGAAAACCTCCGGAAAAGAGGCCAAATCAGACCAAAACAGAGCTGGAGAGTCGTGGCTTCTGATAAACGGTAGCAATCGCTTTTGCAGACATTCTTTCTTGTACTCATCCATATTGATAGTGCCGGTGGAGACGAGACTATTAGATTTCGTCCATAACTACAAATGGCATGCCAAATCAAATACTTTTTCGGGAATTTGGACAGCTTCTTTATCGAAAATTCTCGGCAACGGCGTTCCTTTGCATTACGGTGTAATAAGCCAGACCCGGATGCTATTTAAAGTCTTTGAGGACGTATGGTTCGTCGTCCATTATGATACAAGAAAATGTTTGCATTTCCACGACTTGTCATCACGGTTTGGCACCTTTTTCACGTTGTACGCCTTCAGTTCTTGCCTCTGCTTAACTTTTTGTAAGTATGATTTGGACTTCCCATTTTTGCGAGCTACATTTCGCACAGAAAAATGGGGATTTTTTCAATAATGGATACCACCTTCTTGTCCATTTGCCGGAAGCATACTTTTCGATTTGTTACACTTCCAACCTTCCTATCTACAGTTAACGCTTGGTTATTTAATAATGTAATAAAACTTTAATAATTCAATCGAATTTAATTATTACTTTTAACATATTTTGTTGCCGACTGTCTCTTTGCGGACTAAAAGAAGGCAAAAGTATGGAGTGGCTAAACCTGCCTCTGTGAAACTGTGCAAACTTGAGGGTGGAACGCATGAACTCTTTTATGTTCCAGTTCACATGGACAAGAAGCATATGTGTTAATGTATACCAATCCAGCATCTGCTTTGACTTGAGACCCAACATAATAATCACGTTGAAACGACAACCTAATATGTGCTCTTGTTTACAATGTTGATACGTAGTAATTAGTGATCATTCTAGCCCATGCTACCGTACCGCTTTAAATTTGTTCAACTCGAGAGAGGTTGAAAGCGATTTTTTTTATAAATGCGGCCGTGAGTTTGGTTGGATCACCCTACAATGAGGACTTGCTTCATACTGGAGGTCATCCATATTAGGATTCCAACATTATATTGTAGTTTATCTTCGTTAATTTAAAAAATAGGGGAGGTTTTTGGTCATTAAAAACAATAACCAAGCATAGTGTTTGTTTTCTATATTTAGTTCATTTTTCGCAATCACAAAATTCATCCCGCTCAAATTTAATTTTTAAAGTGACATTTCAAGATTATCACTCCATTTTTCTGCTCAAAATGAATAATAAGTTCTCCATTCATGTTATTTTGAATTTTAAAGTTTTCAGGAAATAGGTATATATATCTAGTTTCCCGTGAAAATTTTGCCCACTCGTTCTCAAGATAGGAGTTACAATACTTTGCATGGGGATGATGCTCTGAAAACACTCGAGCTTTCCGGAAAATGATAGTGCGTCTTTTTTTTGTGGCTTTGTGACTAAACATGTCTATGGCACTAGAAATTAGAAGAAAAATTAGTTAACTCGACTTAAATCGAGTTATTAGTACGAGACACTGAAGAAGTCTGCACATTGTAGACGAAATACGCGTATCTGTCGAAGATAAGCAAAGGTAGTTGGAAATAATGGAGAATACTAATTTTTCTTCTAATTTCTAGTTACAGGCATTCCACTAAACAGCTCAAACCCTCTAGGATTCATGTCTATGAACTTCGGTTTCACAAGGTAAGCGTGTGTCCCGGGCTTAGCAGTGCATATCAAAATAGTATCAGAAGATAAGACAGTTTGCTATCACATCTTATCAGGGTATTGGTATACTGTGCAATAAATAAACCTTAAAGCAAGCGTACTACTTACTTAAGTTATTAATTTCGTTTATTGAACAATAAACCAATTGCTGAATCAGATATGACAGCATTGGTCTTTTTTTTGACACGCGCTTTCTACGTGAACGCTCATAAAATTGTTGTCATTATGATCCGGATTTTCAGCTATCAGTGTCCGATCTATTTCGTGAAACAATCATCATATATTGACCAAACCAGTGACTAACACTCAACTATTTGGGCGTCAGCTGTGATTATCTTCATGAACATCATCAGCTGCGATTAAATTCAAAAGAATAAATCAACAAAAAGACTAGGAGCTCGAACGCAGTGATAACGGAAGTAGAATAGCCCAATTTGATTAAACCTGCTTGTCGGATAAAAAACTAATTAGATCCAAGGACATTATTGAAGTCAGAGTCCATAAAGAAGAGTCGTGCAAACAGGCTTCTTTGTTTGGTTGTTCTTCTTCGTGTTTATCAACAACCGACTCCGGCTGCTCTAACTTTGCATGACTCCATCAGTTTTCATGTGTTGACTGGTAATCGTTGGTTTTTATTTACATTTATCGTACGAGTGCTGAGATTCTGAGCGTCCTGAGCAGCAAAGTGGAAAAGTTTGTTCCGTGTTTCCTGTTGCACGCATAGAAGTGGGAAATATGAAGTGCGCAGCTGTTTTCTGTAAAAATAAGCAAGACAAAAAACACCGAATCAAAAATTTGAGCTTTTTCCGGTTCCCGAGCGACCCGGAGCTGAGAGACATATGGATTTCATTTTGCCGCTTGCCGTTCGATTCGGAATTGTCCGAACGAATTTGTAGTGTAAGTAATGATTTGGAAAATATTTAATGCGTAAAAATAATTGTGAATATTACAGTTGCATTTCAATTATGAAACGGATTTGTATATGGCGACTGACGGTGGCCGATTATTAACTCTCCCGGGAGCAGTCCCGGTTTATGAGAACGTACCAGATATGAATTCACTATCATGCGACGATAATCGATTACTGGTGGGTAAAACGGTGCTTCAGTTGCCGGTGAAATATTTTTATTTACACATTGTATTATTGTAGGATTTGAACAACAACTTTACTAGTACCCAATCATCGCAAGAGAATTCAACTGCATCATTTCAATATGACTTATTGAGCCACTCTTCTACAGAGTCGATTGCATCTACGACGATTGCATCATATGCAGCTGGAAGCAAGGATGGATACTCGGAATTCTGCTCAGCGGAACCATTCGCTGCTGTACATGCAACCCAGCTATTACAAGAGAATCCACTTGCATCAAATCTGTCTGGCTTATTGAGCAGCTCCTGTCGATTGCATCCTTTGCATCTGGAATCGAGGATGGAACGATGCAGCTGGAACAACCTACATCTACTGCACATGCTACCCAACTATCACGAAAAAAGCACGATCCATTATGCATGATAGTCGATCGATGGCAGTTTAAAATGTCCAGTGATATATCTTGTCAAGTTTTTAAAATATGACAAAATATAGTTTTATTAAGTTTCAAGCTAAGTTTTAAGCAAAAAATGTAATAAAGGTTTTATAAATAAAATAGTTTTGTATATTATTTCTGTATACTTTGTCCGAGATGTCAGGCCTAAACCAGTGTGAAGGGATAGTTCAAAGCTCATGAAACTGAAAAGGACATTTAATTTAAAGGAAATGGTACCATTGCAGTACCAACATTTTCAATATTTTGAACAATGATGTATTTTATTTAGAAGATTCTTTTTGCTATAAATAATTTTTTATGCTTTCACTGACTAGCATACTTATTCAGGCTTACCCGGATAAATAAATACAATAGATTACAAAACAAATCCTAAAAATTACCATAAGATCTATTTATGGACAATAAACTACAGTTGACGTTCGATAACTGCAAGCGGTTTAACTGCAATGCTTTTTAACTGCAAGACCGATAAGTGTAACTATGCAGTTATCTGTCAAAGGATGAACGGAACTCACTAGGAACTCATTAAAATGAACTTTCGGATGATTTCACTTCCTTTGATCGATCATTTCACTTCATTTGACGTATTATTGACATATAGGAATCTGGCGATGCAGTTATCGAATGTCGTTCGATAACAGTAATGTAAACATGTTGCAGTTATCGAACGTTGACTGTATATTGTGTCTTTTTTGTTACGTAAAAATTTCTGAATTGATTCCGACTATAGAGTTACACTGTTACGAACTGTTTTAGTTTTACTTTGTTCGCGAAAAAATAGTTATTTTTATTGTTGCTATTCTTGGCAATCCCCATTTTCTATTGTAAAAGTCCAATTTACAATAGATTCTATTGTGGAAAACAATAGAATCTATTGTAAATTGGACTTTAATAAATGAAGTTAGCAACAATGCTTTTCTGTGTAAAACAGTAGTCGGGATATTCATACACGCAACAAAAGACACAATGGCAGTCGACGTTGACTTATCGAACGACATTCGATAACTGCATCGCCGGGTCTATGTATTTGTATCGTCAAATGAAATGATCAAAATTGAAATCATCGAAGATTCGGCTGAGTTCATTTCGTTCTGTAATTATATCCCGTCTTGCAGTGCAGTATCAGGCAGCTGTGTCCATAAATACTATGTAATTTACATTTTGTAATCCTGTATTTTATCCGGGTAAACCTAAATGCTGTCGAGAAAAAACATAGCAAAAAAATCTTCTATCTCATTATTCAAATATTGAAAATTTTAGTAGTGCAATAGAAATAATATTTGTATAAAACCTTTATTACTGTTTAAACGTAAAACAATATTTCGTCATATTTAAAGGCTTAACCGAGATATATCATGGGGCGACTCGTGATGGTGGCATGTGTTGTTCCAGCAAATCATTCCTGCTCGTTCAGTGCAGAAATATAAACCGGACGTGCGGGTGGATTCTCTTGTAATGTGGCAGATGATTTCGCTTCCCATCAATGCATGATGCGATCGTCGTGGGTGTCGGCTCTGGGGTTGGTGATGCAGTTAATTATAGCGCAATCCTGGTAGATAAAACCTTGACGGCTGAGCATTTTACCCACCCCGATATCGATATCATGCATGATAGTGGTGCAGTACGTTCTCATGGGCCGGGACCTGGAAGTATAATCGGCCGTCGTAGCGTTTTCTGTGAATGCGGCAACAATGTCACAATTATTTGCGCGTGCCGAATCGTACTTACGCTGCAGGCTCGTTCAGTTCAATCAGCAAGCAGCAAATGAAATCCGTCTCAGCTCGAAGATTTTTGATTCGGCCTGATTTGTAATCAGGCAGCTCATATTTCTGCGCTGTGTAACTGCACGCTGTAACTCAGATCTCATCTGCGACAAATGTAACGTTACCCGCAACTGATGGAGTCATTAGGCGGCGATCGGTGATGACAAACGCGAGAAACAGAAGAGCCTGCTCGACGACTGAAATAATGTCGCTGGTCTAATTGAACAGTTTATCAGGTCTTCTCGTTATCACTGTTCAACTACTAATCTATATTGATTCTTCTGCCGTTATTCTGATGGTGAATAATCACATAGTTAATTAATATGATGATTATTTCATAGCCTAATTGGATCATGATTCGCGTGTCAAAAGACCAATCTATTCAGCAATTGGTTGTGTTAATCGTAAAATTAATAATATATGCATTAATGCGCAGTATAAATGCCTGATGGGTATGGTGTAGTATCTTCTTCCGTCTCCTTTTGATAATCTGAGGATATGTGGAATGCCTGTTATAAATTGGAAGGTGGTAACAGACAATCAACACCACTGCTGCTCACCTGACCAGTCTGTATCCTGTGCGTCTTCCTGTCTGGCCACTAATAATGATTTGTCAGGCATTTCTTCTAATTTCTAGTGCCATAGTATGTTGGTCTGAAAAATATTGCAACTCATTGTCTAGTAATCTCCTATCTTGAGAACAGTGGACTAGATACTATTTCCTGAAACTAAAGGTAGAATAACATGAATGAAGAACTTATTCATTTTGAGCTAGAAATGTCACTAAAACAAATTTAATGATGAAGCCAAATAGAAACAAACACTATGCTGGTGGCTGGCGGCTTGCCACACTGGAGTAACGAATAAACTACTTGGAATCGTTTGTGCCAGTATACAGTAGCCGCACAAAATCCTCAACTCTCTCGAAGTTAATAGAACTAAAGCGAAGCCACATGGAATCACTAATTATGTATCAACGGTAAGAGCAGGTTATTTTCAACTGTGATCTCAGATCAAGTTAATGTACATTAACACATATGACTGGAGCAAAGTTCATGCATTCAAGTACGGTTGAAGTACCAATCAATATGTTAAAAATAATTAAATTGAATTGATGTAAAGTTTATAGCCCACATTATAACCCAATATGAATTTAGTATAACAATGAAGAATGCTTCCTTAGGCAAAATCCCCGACTCTGTACTTGTATAGCTCTGGAAGAATCAAATCATTTTCTGAAGATACTGAAGCTGAAGGCGTACAAATTGGTGCCAAACTGATGACTGAAATAAATTATCCGTAATGGACGACCTGCTGTACTTGAGAATTTCGAAGATTCCCGAAAATGGGTGGACAGCTCCATACATGAAGCATATCAGTGGAATGTCTGCAATGCGAAGCCTCAACCTGTTTATTTGAGTGTTGAGCTATCGCTGGCCAACATCTCGTCAAATTTCACTCAGTGCGACCTTGAACGCTATTAGATATAGGCTGCTGTATTCCATGTACATTTAGACCCAAATGTGGGGAAATGCAGGGCTCTTAGTGACAGAGAGTTATTGGTCGTTGTCGATTACATTCCCTCTGTGGCATCGGCAAACTCAGGTCTATTATGTTGCTCTAGGAATGGTAGCTGCCACTCCAGATCTGATTGACGTAGTTCCAGGTTACCACACATGACCTGGGAACTCGATGGTACAGGCATACGATGCGGGCGTCATGATGTATCCGCCTCAGGCTTTCGTCGTTAACGATAATTATATGAAGCATTTTCTATTCACACCTTCTTAGAGCAATGTAGGATTGCTGTATATTCACCGCCACTTTATAAACTCAGATGACTCCCGACTCCTGTCCCCCAGACACGCTTGTTTGTCGCGATTTATTACATCAACGAATTTTATCAACCTGCTGTGCTGTTGTAGCTGGAAACAAACAGTAACGTGCAACTATTCTCCACTTAACTATACAGAGAAAATACATTTAGAAACTCTTGAAACCAAGGATGAAAACAAATGAATTCAATGATGAATCATATTTACATTTATTTACGATTTTGTTGCATGAATACATGTCATCTTGATTCATGTCATCGTAATCTGGTCTTGTGAAGTAATTCTTCATGGAAATGAGATATTTGTGCAGGCATGACGTATTCCGCAGAAGTTCGAGGAACAATCGAGATCGGCAGTTGATACAATGTAGATATGACAATATTCTTCCGTCGGTTTTGTGGTGTGTAATTCTTTTTTTGCACTGGTGTCATGTTGACGACCACTGATTGCTGGAAGTCGGTGGCTCGATTTAGCAAAGTCTGAGCAAATGGACCCTCCTTCTTCACTTCTAAATCGTGTGATTCGTTATATTTGATTTATATTTGGACATCTTGAACAGCCTTTCACCGTCCAAACCAGTCAAGGCATGAACAGACACATGACCATCATTTTACAGGAGCGACAGCATATTCTGGATGCGTGCAAATATCTATTTGAGACATTGCCACTGGTGTGAACAAATGCCGATCATGTGGTAATGGGTGTCCTCCAAATGCTGAGTATCAAGTCATCGAAGTCAGACCATGGCCAGATTCCTCGCTATGCTACGCTATTGTCAAATGCTCCCGTGCATCGTGGTTCAAACTTCTTCGTAGCCAACAGTTCCAGCGGCAAGAAGTTGATATTCTTTCATGTTATATCAGTTCTTATATTGATTGATAAATGAGTCTCGTTGCTCATCTCGTTATGTCAATTTATTAGGCGTCATTTGTGTGAAAACGTCAGCTTTGACGCTGCGCGCCATGATCTGCTTCGTCACTTCCCCCTATGTGGTGTGATGACTCTCCTAGGAGGCAAAGAGACGAAACTGAGCTGTAACTATAGCCAATTCGCTGCGATGAAGCAAGTAGGACTTAAACATGTAGTATTTATTCCTGTGGCACTGTAACGTGTGATATGGCGGAAGTGTATCAGTACACCAAGTGAAACGTGGCTAAGCGATTGACAATGCGTCGGGCTAAGCGTAGTTGGCTGTAATAGGCAAATAGCAATCCGTCAGTATGTAGGGTACGTCGGATATTCTGAATCGGCAACACACCTGTAATTCTGTCAGCTACATGCCATACACATGTGATAGTTACAGGCATAAGACGTGCACCCAATGAAGGGCCACAGCTTGTAATGTGGCAGTGTAAATGAACAATGATGTAAATAGAGGAGCAATGGGCGGAACATGACCTTTACCACGTCAGCTGGAATTTCATCGTAATCGTGACGGGCAGCTCCAGGTGGCGAAATGTCCCTTCCGTGCTGTCTCTTCGTTAGTCGAAGTCGTGACATTTATTATGAGCTGTTAGCTCAGCTCATCAATGAAGACAGTATCGAACAATTGATGCGGTGGCACTGAAACACCTCATTATGGTCAAGTTAAAACGCTCAAATCGCTCAGGCACCAACTAGGCATTGCATATATTTGTCAGTAACTGACTCGACCTAACATTTAAACCTGAACACTCCTCATTTGTAGCTCTATTTGTTTTGTCAGTTATCAAACCTCAGAAATGAAGCATGTATCATCCTTCT
>JASCZW010008802.1:0-47396 GCA_034211315.2 Aedes japonicus | reverse complement strand
CTCCTCCTCCTCAGCCTCCTCAGATTGTCAACAATGTGAAATCTGTCTTATAGACATGGATTGGCGATCTCAAATTCTCCCCTGATTATTTGGCCATAATTGTTCAGATACTTTATATTTAATAGAAACTTTTCTTTGGTGAATTCCTTTCTGTACCATTACGGTAGCCTTTGGTTTTGATCTAACTGCTTGCATTACACAAAGATGTCGTTGAAATAAAGGGTCCATTGCTTATGAACTAAAAAACACATGCATGTGACTTCACGGTTGCAAAGAATCCCAGATTCACTACACACTATTCGTTTGACGGTTTACTCATTAAATGCCGATATTTTGCCTGGATTGCTCACTAAAATATTTATATTACTGTACCAAGGAAGGGATCCCAAAAAACTTTACAATTGAAATAACTTACATACATCAGTTCCTATATCATACTCATCAGTTAACAATGTTTCAAACACACCTGCACTCTACGTTGCTTTCCGTATAGACTCATCTAGCTTATAGGCCGGATTCAATATGGAATGGATCAAATACTAAATGCATATAGCTAAAAGCCAGTTCTTTCCAAGGAACTTCTCCATTATCAATTTATTTTCAAAGATACTTCCAAAATTTCAATTGCCTGAAAATTGCCGAAATGCAGAATTAAATCTTGACGTACCGAAGATCGTTAACCAGCTAGACGCCTGCAGAATTCAACAGTGCTCACTGGCCGGCAGCAAATGACAGAAATTTCGTGCAACTAACGTTTAGTATGAATGATTTTAGTTTGCATTACACATGAAGGCATTGCGTCCAGGCTCAAAGTCGCCTGGGGGATAAACTTGCATCTGAATAAAGGTGATGCAGCATTTGATGGATTCACATAGCAATATCACTATATATTTACAGAGATTAGAATGGACCAAATCAATCTTCCTGTTTTAAATTATATTCACGATGATACTGAGAAGCCCCACGAAGCATAGTTCAGAAGACAATCAACTTAGTACTTCAGTACTATTTGAGGAAACTCCATGAGAAATGCCAAATTAATGTCATTGTTGACAACAGAGCACAGACCTCACTTAAAAGAACTCCATAAAAACTTCACTTACCCAAGTAACATAACCAAAACCACTGACCTTCAGTTTACTGCTTTCCATGAAAGCCACTGGTTCAACCACCTGGCCTTTAACGACAGCAAGAGGCGCCAATAGGCGCTCTAAATCAGGCCTATTTATATCCCACAACAAATCTAGTTAGTTTCTTCAGTTCCTTTACTTATCTGCCTTATTGATAATCATAACTAAAATCTATCTTTAGAACTAATTCATATTATTTATTATATTAAAAAGCATTTGAAATTGCCAGTAATCAGTATTCAGCAACAGTACTAGGATGTCACTATAACTACTGCTAGGCGTTCCAGGAAAGCATTGCCTAGGAGTTTACAGACTTCGTGATTTTATACACATATATGAAGGGTTTCAAGCATCCATTTAGCAAAATTATACATCCAAAACGTTTGTTATCGCTTCTGAGTCCCAGTTGATGTAGCATATCTTGAATGAGTCTTAGATTAGTTTGTCCGTTTAATGACTTCTTCCTACCCAAAGTAGCGTTTAATCCATTGATTTTGATGAAGGAAAATCGCGATTTCTAGGCGAAGGAGATTGACAGGAAAATGAATAGTAACTTTATCTTTACTTCAATGCGGTTTTAGTATGTACAGTGCAACTTGATGACCAAATAGTTTACAGTAGTCATTGCGAAATTGATCGCTCTTCAGACCAGGATTTTCTCCACCGCATATTGAACAGGAAATCAATTATTGCAAGCACATGTAAAATTGAATGGTCTCCAAATTTTGGGGTCAATGTACATGTAGATACAGTTCGGCTTTGTGATAATCTTATTGAATTTCATCATTGAAAATAGTTCCTTTGATAAAACAGACTTGCTGAAAAATTAGAAGGCAATTCTTGCTGAGATTACAAACATATACGAATGCGGTAATAATCAATTGCCTTCGCTGGTCACAAAGGCAACATATACTGTATGCACGTAACTACTTTCATCATCTGTGATTCATCAATCATCAGTTCATAGCTATTTCAAAGGTGCCATGATGGTTACATAATTGTTACCTCGGTAAAATTTCATCCAGACACGAAGAAAACGTTGTTCATAACTTGCTTCATTATGATAACAAGACGGTTATCCTCTGTTCTAAACAAAATTTACATTTGCGAATTCAGCGTTAGCTCATTAATCAATCAAACTTATAATATTCAATTGATTTGAATCGGTATCCAGGTACTTAATATATGATCATTACTATTCTGCGTTATTTATACGACGTACAATCTAACGTACAAGAGAAGAAATCCTGGTACAAGCTGCATATCCGGAACAGTTAATTTATTATGAACAAATATTTCAACCGACCCAAGAAAAGCTCAGACAAGAGGTAAATGCCCGGACATGTAAATATTGTTACCACAATGTTTCATGCAAATACAACTGAGGCAGGTAATTAAATTCTCCAGGTAGCCTATGCATTGCAAATCAGTTTTGTTATTCGATGCGTTCCTTGTAAGTAATATAAATTTCATCCGAGCCTTTAATACCAAGACTGCCATCACGAAAAACCAGGTATTCATAGTGTTGCTGTCCTCCTGCTCAATCAGGATTGTTATTAGTAAAGCTTTAAACAGAACTTGGAGGCGTCGCTCTTCAATGCGTACGTTAGCGTATCTCGTCGACAGCATTTCTGCCGTTTAAATGGGACTGCGAGCTGCGATAAACTCAAAGAAACCGTACACTACCCCAAGTATCGCTCTGGATCCCCGACAGCCCATAGGCGATCACAGAAGAACGCCAGAAATTCCGCTCCACTTCAAATCCCGATAGAGCTGAATCATGAAAACCATCCAATTGAATCTCGAGCGTTCTTAATTCATGAACTGGAGCTCGAAATAAGATCTACTTAGTCGCACGATTTATGTTGCCACATCCAGTTGTCTCGTTGTTATCAGCTAGCCTGCACTCCAGTTGCCCACTTGCCGTTCAGATACTCCAAGCGGATTTAACACTGCGACTGATCTCGACCTTCCTCGAGGCGTTCCACGAATTTCGTCTGATCCAAAGTCTTGATGACGGCAGGGTTCCTTCTCCGAAATCATAATAGTCATCAAAGATGTCATCATGCAGACGGAAAGGATGAACGATGTCAATCTGCCAAACAGTGTCATCGGCCGATCATCAGCAGTCCACATCTCGCGGCCATATCCGAAATCCACAGATAATGTCAAAAGACGACAAATACATCATTCCTATCAAAGACGACAAATTTCAGCTGCCATCTGGAAAACATTGACTGCAGCCAGCCAGGCCACGCAGCTGTGGAACTGGCCAAGACGACAAATGACAGCTAACGAGAAACTTGCTGACGACAACTTCTAGCAAAGATGAGAAGAAAATTGCATTCTCCCGATACCCTGATCGGGCAATGATCAGTACAGACACTTCAGAACTGATTGCCGTACGAAATACGGTATCTGTCAAGATACAATGAAGACATCCAAATTAAATGGTGTCACCACCTTCTTCATCTAAGTCATTAGTATCTCCATCATACTCCACTCTTTCTACGCTTCATCTGGCAAAATAGATTGTGGCGTCATCACCGTACATGATCTCGAAATCCAATATCTTGTAGAAGCCTATAACTCTCTGTCTCAATCTGTTTTGTATGCAATTTGTTCATTATCGAGTTCCAATCACTTTTGTTGCAGATTTACCCGGCGGTCAATATTGCTGAAAACAGGTTCTCCTACTAAAACGTAGTCTTTAGACTATAAATCTTCAGATCGGGGCGTAAATATTGAGCCAGTACCATACCCTGGAGAGAGTTAAACTGAGTCAATACTGACTCCTGATTTACTTTATGTGTCAAGGAAAGCACACTAGAAAGGGCATTTGCTGCTGACACGCCTTTCCAAATTACTGCACTAACTTTGTCTCATTCTCCCTGCCTCCAGTTCATTTCGATCGGATTTATTCCAGATAACTTCAGACCATACGGCAAAATCCATTGAGTTACTGCATCACTACGGTTTGTTGTAGCACAGCCAGTTCAAGGTGATCGTACCAGTAGGTCCACCGCCTTCGTAGTATCATCAGTTAATGATTTAATTTGTCGCACGGTTCACTTGTCTAAATCAGCGCATCTCCAGCAACATAGTCAGTGCCAGCTTCATCTCAATTTTATTGCTCCATGAGTTTCAATAAAAATTCCACTCATTCACACGGCATATCAAGATGTACTTTATAGGAATCATTTATCCAGTCACAAGAACTCACAGTTTGCTCGACACGACTCCTAAACCCAATTAATGAACTCGCCTACTTGCAGGCGACATCTGGATTCCATGAACTCCTAAAAATGCCGTTTCCAGATATTCCAATTGAGACTCACTACATGGCCAGCTGTGTTAATTTAAGAACCAGCAAACGAGATTTTAACGAAAATCAGTACGATGGAAGTCAATGTTTTAACGGCAAACAATGATCAGACAGCCTTAGCATGGTGAGCCTGTTGACATGTAACAATGAATGAAAATTGGTAGACGTCAAGCATCGTTTATGTTTTGTGAATGCATCTGGTTGCACATTTCGTTTCACTAATGGCTCCCTGCGAAAAAAGCAAAGATTTGCCATGTTTTAATTAAATCTTTGATCGGGTAGTTTCTATAGGTCCCTCTTTCTGCGTAGAAAGAGTCTCATCGACAAAAAAATGCACACAACGAAAGCCAGTACCCCGTCAGTTTGAATGTAATTTTCCCTTGCATACCTGGAAATCTCTGTGCATAGTGCAGCACTGAGAAGGCATCTCAGCATCCCCATTCTGGCTAAGAGGGTCAAACCAAGTCAAGTACATGCCTACCCAAGAAATACTGGTTACTAGTTTGCTGCATGGATAGTTCTCATGTTTGGCTCCAACTTTGCTCTGTTTGTTTGAGACCTCATCTCTCTGGTGAGAGGGGGGTGGCCTCAAACAAACGAACAGAAATTGGAACCAAACATGAGAATTATCCATGCAACTTAAACTAAAAATGTGTATTTCGTTGGGTAAGAAGCATGTACTGATAGCAGTTTGACTCCCTGCTTAGCCAAGAATGGGGATGCTTGAGTTACTTTCAAGTGCTAGCATTATGCACAAGAAGTTGATCAAAGGTTATGCAAGGGAAAATTACATTCAAACTGACAGGATACGGCTTCGTTTGATGATACATTTTTTTTGTCAATGAAATGCTTCTACGCAGAAAGAAGGACCTATAGAAACTACCGATCCAAAAGTTTAATTAAAACATAAATCCTTGTTTTTTTTCAGAAATTACATTAGTAAACGAAAATAATTTAACCAGATGCATTCACAAAAAAACATAAAACGAGCAGGTTCTATTGAATTTTCATTCATTTTGTTGCATGCGTAGCAAGGCTCGCACCGGGTTCAGCTAGTGAGTACTATAAAACTGTTTGATCATGTTGTTTGCCGTTTTAAAACCACATTGACTTCCATCATTGCTAATTTTTCGTTAAATGCATTTACTGGTTCTTAAACGCTTTTTTAGCTGGCCATAATAAGAAAGTATGAGTGAGTCTCAAAACGGAATATCTAAACAACGTTTTAGGAGTTCATAAAGTCCAAACTAATCCTTTTATACGAGTAAACGGAATTCGTGAAAACAAGGTTTAAAGGTCATTGTCAACAAGCTGTGAAGGTTCTTATTGACTGGACTTAAATATGATTCCTATAAGTACATCTTGATGCCATTATTAAACCAAATTAAATTTTAGTAGCTTTCATAAAACTTTAATAAAATTGAATGAAGCTGGCTGCATTTGGCTATGTTACTTGGAAAATGCACTTGTTCAAACAAAGTGAACCATTCGCGACCAAAGGCATCATTAACGGTGATACTTACAAAAACGGTGGAGTTCCTGAGCACGATCACACAACCGTTGTTTTGCCCCAATTTGGCTGCATGCTACTGCTAAAAAACCATGAAGGAGTAGTATGCGGCTAACTCAATGGATTTTGTACCGATATGAATTCGACAAACTGTCCTGAATTCCATCCGATCGAAATATATCGGGCCACGATGAAGCGTGAACTTTGGAAACCAAAGGAGAGGCGAAGGACAAAAAGGAAAAAAATGGTTAGATGTGCAATGAACTGAGAAAAACGGTGTCAATAGCAAATGCCCTTCCCCGGGTATTGAAAAAAAACTGACACATAAAACATCAAGGTCAATATTGACTCGGATTTTAACCCTCTCCAGAATTATGAAATTTCACACTTGGCTCAATATTTACACCCGATCTGAAAGGTTATGGTCTAAAAACTACATTTTTGGTAGAAAAACCTGTTTTCAGTAATATTGACCACCGGGTATCTGCAACAAAGTGATTGAAGTTTTGATTTCGATATGTGAACAAAATTGCATACAAAACATTCTGGATTAGTTATAGAGAGTTGCCGTCTTCTACAAAGATATTAGTTTCAGATCATGCCACAGTGATGACACTACAGTCTATTTTTGCCAAATGAAGCGCTAGAAAATTTGGGCTATTTAGTGGAATACTTGTAACTAGAAATGAGAAGAAAAATTAGTATTTTCCATTTAATTCCAGATATCTTCATTGCTTATCTTGACAGATACGCGTATTTCGTCAACAATGTTCAGACTTCTTCAGTGTCGTGTACTGATCGTACCCAGTCAAGTTATCAGGAAAATACTAATTTTTCTTCTCATCTTGCTAGAAAGTTGTCGTCTTCGGCAAAGTTTCTCGTTATGTCATTTGTCGTCTTGTGAGATTATCATATTAGTTCCAGATCTTTTGCTGCAGTAATGGCGCTGCAGTCCATATTTTTCAAATAAAGCGCTAAAGATTTGTCATCTTTGGTAAAATTTCTCAGTATGTTATTTGTCGTCTTTTGACATTATCATATTAGTTTCAGATATAGCCGCAGAGATGGCGGACTGCCTGGTCTGGTCTACCGTGGCCTTTTTGTTTGGCAGATTGACATCGTTCATCGCTTTCCGTCTACATGATGACATCTTTGCAAGATTTGGCAATGCTGGCTTCGAGGAGAACCACCGTCATCAAGGCTTTGGATCAGGCAAAGGCATTCGTGGAACACTTCAAGGAGGATCGAGATCAGTCGCAGGTGTTCATCCGCTTGGAGTATCTCAACGGCAAGTGGGCAACTTTGGAGGAGGTGCAGAGCTAGCTGGCAGACAACGAGACAACTGAAGATGGTAAGCAACACCATCGTTACTTTGAACATCAGCTGTTCAAAACTAAAGCAGATCTTATTTCGAAGCTCCCAGTTCTTAATTAGAACGCTCGAATTCCTGAATATGGTTTTCATGATTCAGCTCTATCGGGTTTGAAATTGTCGACGAATTTCACAACACGTTCTTCGCCTTGATTCACCCTATGAGGTATCAGGGATTCAAACATTCTACTACTTAAGGGCGAGGCAACGCAGTTTCTTGAGTTTATCGCAATAAGCTCCGCAAATTACATTTAAGCTTGGCAAACTCTTGTCGACAGATACGCTAACGACTACCTGTTGAAGAAGCGACACCTCAAGTTCTGTTTAAAGGCTCTGTCATGGTGACTACTTTATGCTAATCCACGAGTACCTGAGCAGGAGACAACAACATATGAATACCTAATTTTGATCGTGATAACTGGTCTTCGGTATTAAAGAGCTCGGATAAAGAGGTATAATACCTAAGAATTGCACGCAAAATATCTCTCGAATAACAAAACTTGTTATTTGCAATACCTTGGAAATACCTGAGAGGTACTATTTGGGTATTGCCTTACTTCTCAGTTTAGTATTTGCATAACATTGTGTAACAATTTTATGGTATTATCCTCAGGCATTTTACCTCTTAATCTGAGCTTTTTCAATACCAAGGTCAGTTATCAAGTAATTTGTTCCTGCTCGGGTCTTGTTCGGATATACAGCTTGTACAAACAGATTTCTTCTCTTGTACATTAGATTATTTTGATAGGTAACACGTCATTATACTGCGCTCTTTTACCTCAAGTAATATGATCATATATTTAAGTGATACCTGAGATACCGATTCAAATCAATTGAATATTATAAAGGGTTTGAATTTACGGAATTAATGAGAAACTAGCACTGAATTCACCATCATAGAATTTTGTTTTAGAACAGAAGGATAACAAATCTTGTTATCATAATAACAAGTTATGAACAACGTTTTCTTAAATAATGTAAGATGAAAGTTTTACCGAATAACAATTATGCATCTTATTGCATGCTAAACACTTTGAAATAGCTTGTGAATTTGATGTTGTTAAATTTTATCTGAATGATGAAAAAAGAAGACCGTGCATACAATATGTTTGCCTTTTTTGCTGTTATTGACCAACGAAAAACAGTGATTATTGTATCCATTCACATTCATATGTGTTTGTAACTCTCAACAAGAATTGCGCTACAATTTTTCGGAAGAATCTGTTTTATCAAAGGAACTATTTTCAATGATGGAATTCAATAAGATTATCTAAAAAAAAAGCCGAAATGTAGATTTTTGATCTACAGTACATGTGCATTACATTTGAAATTTGGGGCATTCAATTTTACATATTACTTTTACACAATAATTGATTTCCTATATTTCCATATGACGATTGGAAAAAAATCACAATTTTGCCAAAAAGCCGATCAATTTTCGTAATGACTATTATAAAACTATTTGGTAATGTTTTTTGCCCTTTTAAAACCACATTGAAGTAAGAATAAGTTTTTTTATTTGTTTTCCACAGATGGTGTCTCCTTTTCCTTCCATCACGATTTTTGTATCATCCGTAAGGTTAAGCACTACTTTGGGTGGGGAGGAGGTCGTTAAGCGGACAAACTGTCTAAGACTCGACCAAAAGATGTACTTTTACACGTAAAATATTTTAACTGGGTTTCAGAAAATTTGGCCAACAAGGCGAAGATAATAATTTTTTGCTAAAGTAGTGCTTAACCCTACATATATGTGTATAAATCACGAGGGTCTCTTAAACTCCCCCACAAACGTAAAGTTGTTTGGATACGCCTACTTGAGTAGTTTTTTATGGTGACATCCCTGAATGCCAATTTGCCGTTGAATGCAGTTACTGGCAAAATGGTTTCAAAATGCTTTTTAACCGACCATAATAAGATAATATGAATTAGTTCTAAAAATGAATTTTACGAGTTCATAGATTATCAATAAAACTTTGAATAGGAGTAAAAGGAACTTGAGAAAACAAGGCTTTAAGACTGTTGTGAACAGGTTGTTTAGGTTCTCATAAACCTGATTTAAATATAAAACCTATTGGCACCTCTTGCTGTCATTAAAAAAACCAAATTGGTTTCAAGTGGCTTTCATAAAACTTTAATAAAGCTTTAAAAAGGTCGGATGGTTTTGGTTATGTTACTTGGGTAGGGTAGTTTTATGAGTTCTTTAAAGTGAGGATTCTCTGTGCTTCTGTTTGATGTTTGGCATCAACTGTGGCGATTAATTTGAAGCATTTCTCATGGGTTTTCTAAACTCTGGAAACATACTGCGAATATAAGTTGACCAATGCTGAACCTATGCTAAAGTAAATTTCTCAAGAGTATCATGGGAAAATGTGTTTTCATAATTTAAAACAGAGAAAAGATTGATTTGGTCCATTCTAATCTCTATAAATATACCAAACAATTCATTATATGTGCGTCCATCAAATACTGCATCACCTTTATTCAAATTTTAAGTTTATCCCCCAAAAGACTTGGAATAGACCTGTCACCTTCTAATATTGACATCTAAACTAAAATCATTCATACTAAAATGATAGTTGCACGAAATTTCTGTCGATTGTCTTGCTGCCAGCCAGTGAACTTTTAATTGTTGAATTCATACAGAGCACAATCTAGCTGGTTATTTCAATCTTGTTACAATAGATTTTAATTCTTACATTTCAGCCGGAGTTTTCGAAACCCAATTGAAATTTTGGAAATTATCTTTGAAAATAGGGTATTAATGAGAAAAGAGAGACCTTGGAAAGAACCAGCACAGTATATGCATTTAAGTATTTGATCCATTCCATATTGGATCAGCCTATAAAAGCAAATGAGTCCTATACGAATAACATGCAGTGCAAGATGTGTTTGAAAGCATTATTCTTTGATATTATGATGCAACATAGAGACTGATATGCTTTTATGGTAAGTTATTTCAATTGTAAAGTTTTTGGTGAGATCCTTCCTTATTTTTATTGCTCTCAACTATTTTATTAGAAACAGTAGAAACTTGCAAAATATCAGCACATTTAATAATGCAAATCAAAACAAAAATAAATGTGTTAATTGAATCTAAGGTTCTTTACAGCCGTGAAATACATACATGTGTTTTTTGGTTCACTGCAATGAGCCACGCACATTATTGTTCTTCCAACGACATCTTGTTTCAATATTACGATGAAAAGAGCGGTTAGATCCAAAAACCAAAAACTTACCATGAGTAATTTTTAAGAAAGAAATTCACAAAAAGGATCTATTAAATATAAAAATCTGAACAATTTATGGCCAAACAATCAAATTTGGGATATATTTCTTCGCCAATCCGTGTCTATAAGACAGATTTCACATTGTTTGACAGACATATCATAGGAGTATACATAACTAATTGAAAGCCGGTATTTTAATTAATCAACCTCAATCCTCATCACCTCAAACCGTTTCGTCACCACCCAAACTGCTTACAATCAATCATAAACAATCATCACACGCTCACGTTATCAACATAAACAACGATTAACAAAATACTCCATCTCTTCCCCTTCCCTCTCCATACAAAAGAACACAGCGAACCAAACCCCACACTCACCTTGGCAGCACGTCTTGAACTTCTAGATGGAGGCAACGGCTTCTGATCGGAGCACTGGCAGCAGAACTTGAACTCGAACCTGGCGCCGACGGAGACGACTTTGCATGCACTAAAGAGTTACGGCGCACTTTTTCCTTCAATTATCTTAATGCTGAAACTGTTTTACTGCTGACCGTGGCGCTATTCTTCGATGCGCTCTACCAGATCCGTTAGACCGCTGGCGCGTAGTTTCGTCAGCACCGGATGCTCTGAACTGGGACTGGGTCTGGATGACCGGGGCTATCTGGCAGTGTTCCACTTTTTGCGCTCCCACAAAACTCCCAGAAACAAGTGGACGGCTAAGGCGGTGGCGGCGGCGGAGCTACGGCGATCCCGATTTATCAGTTGAAAAGCATTGGCGAGAGGCCTATTTTTATTATTACTACTATCCACTTCTTTCACTTTACGATTGGCGGCTACACGGGTTAGCTTAGTTGTTGGGGAGAAATTGTGGCGACAGGAAATCGATCGATTTTCTTTTCTAGCACGGATGTCGTTGATGGCTGCTTCAAGGCAATGAAGGCCCAAGACCTGTTGCTGCTAATGATGCAGATCTGCTCCGGCGGGATATGCCTTAGGTTGTTGGTGGCTGGTACTAAGATAACTACCACTGCCGTTAGCACAAATCGGTATCATTATGGACAGGTTCTTCGCTCAAGATCCGATTTCCGAAGCACTCGTTTTCCACACTTTCTTCTTTCCCTAGGTCACAAATTCCGACACAACTTCAACTTGACTAACGATTCGAGACTAGTTCCGTCAGGACGACAACCGTAAAAGTGAAGCTGCGCTTAATTACTGACCGATCATCGCTCTAGTCTCAGCGCGCAGGAAAGTTCACCGACGAATTAAAAGCGACAAATAAACCAAAAAAAAATACTGATTCACACTTCACTTCCTTTCCCCGGAGAGCACAACTCTCGTATTTCGTCTCGATGACACTTAATGTTTGACTAACATCATTATCATTATGTATATGATTGCTCTTGCTCGAGCAAAAAAAAATTAACTACAATTTCACTTTTTTGCTTCCCCCGACAAAAGGCTCTCACTCCACTTTACGCAGCAGACGCGCGCGCACTTTGCTTGTTCACTTGAATTCTTGCCGAAACTTGACTGCTGCTGCTGCTGCTGCTCAATTTCACTATCCGGCTACCTGGGCACGGACGATCGGACTTCTCCACTTTTGATGATGATGATGATGGTGCACTCGCAGTTCCTCGGATGGCAGCAGCTGCCAAACTATCGGATGAAACGATGGACGGCAGCAGAACGAGCGGACGGACGTGTTGTTCAAACGAGCCAACTCTGAAATTATATGGAAACGCAGGAAAAGATTGTGAGCGAGAGAAATTAAGAGAGGGGATCCTTAACATGCTGATTGCCAATTCACTCGCGCAGACTTGTCCGCACTCTCTAAAATTTACAATTGCTATCAATATGCTTTCGTGATTGATGGTGCTGCACTTGAGGCTTCCGATCGATGGGTAGGTATCGTCGGAATTCGGCGTTGGCCAGATGAGGGCTGCAATTATCCAATCGAATGCCAGACTCTTTTTTCTGATGTGGATTTGAATTGTACGTCGTTTTTTTATGGAGGATATACCCCAATGTCTGGCCAGGGAAGCATGAAGAAGTGCTGGAGGTTAAAATAAGGCTACTCTCAATTCTATCAATTTTGCGTATTTGACAGTCCTTAGTCTGTGTATTTTTCAAATGCGTTTGCGTTTTGGAACAAGCAATAAGTCATGTTATGCTGAATGTCTGGCAAAAGGTTGTTTGGACAAAACATCAATAGCTAAGACATCAAAAGCCATGACGTCGAAAAATTTATAAGGAGTTCATAACGGAGATCAAATGTCAAAACGTAAATTAATGAAAGCACCTCAAATTTGCTCGTTAATTTTATAATCGGGTTCTTCATATATTAAACTCGCCGCATTGAGAACTTTTCACCGGTTTTGCCAGATTTTTAACAGGTTCTGACATGATGGCTAAAATATTTCCGCGTACAATCCACAGCTCAGGTTCAAAGCAAGGTGTTGGGAAATGTAAATCAAATGAGTTCAAAAGATTTATTGAAATCTACTCACTAACAATAGTCGTGTATGGGAGCTCTAGCAGTTTTTTTTCACTCTAATAATTCGGAGCCATGCTAGGCCGGCAAAATTAGGCGAGTGCTTTTGTTTTATTGAAAGCCATTCATTTAGCAGAGTTTTTTTTACAAAATGAAAATGGCAACGTTGCAAGCCATTCCCGATTTGACATTTATTTGTTTTGTTGTATTTCATCGTTTTACCGACTAGCAGTTTGTGAATTTCGGTATGACTTTGAGTTTTTATCGCCATTCTATCTGCATTAATTAACTCAAAAGTCATTTGATAAAACTGTAAGGTGATAAGTTCATAGTTTAACATAATATTTCGCAACTTTATCACTGGATGCCAAAATAGCTAAAATCAATCAAACTGAATGCCGCACAGTGACTCCAAAACGAGAAACAGTCGAAAAATCAATTTCTTCATATTGTAAATAATGAGTATATTTTTGTAATTTTGTACAATATTTGAAAATTTTCTTTGCAAAATATTATCAAAATTGGATGAAAATTGTGTTCTCTATAATTTTTCAAGGTAGGAATCCTACTTGGTGGTGGGACGAAACATTAACTAAGTTTTCAAATGTAAGCACACGTGCGCACATACACCACAATAGGTTTATTTAAAAAAAAATTCGCAAACTTTTCGAAAATCTAAATTTATCTTTGAGCAAATTTGCGCAAAAACGGTTCCGGAATACCAGAGTCCTGAAATGTCAGCAAAACTCGTAAAATTGGTAAATACATAAACCTTATACTAGATTACCACTGTTAGAGGGATATTACAAAGAAGTGTTGAGAAATGTCTTGAAAAATTGACATTTCATCCAAGGGCTAAAGGGCCGAGTGTTAAATAAAATGGACTCCGCTCGGTGAACTGAACAGATGTCTGTGTGTGTAGTGTATGAGTGTAATAAAATGTCTAACTCAGTTTCCCAAGTAACTACTAAACGATTTGAATGAAACAACCAAATGAAATGTATTATGGTCCCATATGTCACTCTTCAATTTCATTGGAATCGGTTCACTAGTTCCGGTGATACACCCGGGGTAGCGGTCGATTTCAGACTTAGATCAAAACCCATCATGCGTACATTAATAACACGAGAACTCAAAAATAAGAGCAACGCTGATGATAAAAGTTTCCAGAACCACAATCAGCACATCCAGTATTACATCCTACTCGGAGAGAAATGAGTCTTGTTTGAAGCAACCAAATATATGGTTGGAATTTAAACTTCAGTTCTGTTTGAATTAAAGTTGATATTTGTTCGCTTCAAACTCGCACTTGTAGTTGAAGCAAACCTCTTTTTGAAGTGATTTGTACTCATAGAATAACATTGTTTCAAATTTAATATTAGTTGATTGAAACTACAAGTTTAGTTATTTTCAACATTAATGAGGTTTGTTTTAAGCAAACATTATATTTTTTATCTTAGGTTGAAATTACCTCAATTTTCGATAAAAATGACCATAATTATTGGTTGAGTAAATACCAACCTCATATAGTTGAAAATAATCTAGATAGTTGGTTTGCCTTATCTTATGTCAACAACTTTATATCAGTGAGGAAATTTCGAAAGTCCGGTATGAAATTAGTGCTCTTTAGATGCCAATTATATAAAATTATATATATATATATATATATATATATATATATATATATATATATATATATATATATATATATATATATATATATATATATATATATATGTTATTAATTGTTATAAAAGCCTGTTGAAGTGGCGGACTTAGTCCGTGCTTTAACCTACCCCGCAGTGGGATGTTAGGCAAAAATGTCGTTGGTTCGAGTACCACTGTACACATGCTTTTTTCGCTCAATTTTCCTAAAACATCTGCTATGTTTCCGAGCCTGCCGCACACTAGCGGAACTATCAAAAACTTTCTCTTCACATCTTTCAATTCTAGCCAAAAAACATTGTTGTTCACTCTTGGTGCCTCATGGTGATGAGCGAACATCTCCTTCAACATCATAAAAATTAAATAATTCGCCGTATAACCGGCATAGCATGATTTTTTATCTGCTATAAAACCTTAACTGCCGCATAGATGTCCATGCTTTCCATGGTATTTCCCTAACAGCGAACAGTTTTGCATTTACCGATAGTGCAGAGAAAGAAAGAAATAAAGCGATAGAAATATTTTCATTTGTTTTCAACAAATTGATTATTTATTTAAAACAATATCGTTGGTTTCAATAACCGATTCGATACTTATGTCAAACAACAAGTTTGTTTACTCCACGGTATGTTTTGGTTGGAACAAGCCCTGACTTATGTTTGAATTTACCTAAGCTTTATCAGCTGTCAAAATTGAACAACCAATATTTTGATTAATTCAAACAAATGTTGGTTGAATTAAGGTTTAACTCTGGAACAAAAACAACCTAAATTTCTAATTCATTCCAAACACTATGGTTTATCAAAGTAAACCAGTAATGTCTTTGTACTTTTTTAATATTGAAATTTGGTTGCTGCAACCTAAAATATGGTTATTTATACCATATGTTTTTCTCCGTGTAGGGAGAAGTGTAAAAAAATTCAGATCTCATAGACAGATAAAAAGAAACATTGAATTTTCTGCGTTAAATAATGCATATAAAGGGAATTCTAGATTTGGCAGAAAATAATGGGATATTTTATGTGAATTTAAGCCAGATAACGCCTGAATCAAGCCTGCTGTATGAAAGATTGCAAACATTGTTGTATGGCTTCAAATAAATTTTTATGCAATGTGAGAAGAAATTCACTTCATACAGGTATCAAGAAACATTGATTGTTCTACGTTATCTAATGCGCATAGAGGAATTGCCAGATTTGGCAGAAAATAATGGGATATTTCATGAGAAGTTCAGTCAGATAACGCCTGTTGTATGAAAAATTTTACGTGCTTGTTAAAATTGGATATTTTTTCAGTGTAATAACCCATTTGTGGTTTTGACTGACGTCTGGGTGATCCGAACATCCGGAATATATAAAGAATTGTTCATCACTTTTCTTCTAGGGTGACGAAACATGTAAAGGTAACTCGGTTTATTAAAAGCTTTACTAGTCTTATTATGCTTGACATTAAGCGGATGATATGAAATGTTTCAGGAAAGTCATCATGGAGAAAAAATAGAAGAATGCAAAACATTTTTTATATCATTCTTATTATGTTCTCATTGCTCTAAGCGAGAAGTACATAATTGATTACACAGAAAAAAATAATTTATTTTAACAAACGCGTAAAATTTCGCTTAGTTTAATTCCAAACCAAAAGAGGTGTAAACAATGTTTACATACAACAAAGATTGCAATCTTTCATATAACAGGCTAGATTCAAGCGTTATCTGGCTTAAATTTACCTTAAATATCCTATAATTTTCTGCCAAATCAAGCATTCTCTTTATGTGCATTAGATAACCCGGAAAATGCAATGTTTCTTTTTATCTGTGTATAGTGTTTTGAAGAATATATCTTCTTATCACATCAAGATATGAACAAGCTCAAAGTCTCTCTATGAAGAAATCCAATTCAATCTTCTCATCAACATGAGACCCCAGGAGTGGACAGCAATTTTTACTAGAACCATATATATGAAGGGAAAGTGTTTATGTGTTTATATGTGCTTGATCGGATACTGCCTTTTAAAATAGCCTTCTGCTCAATTTCAACTGCTTTTATTCAATTTTCACAGCCTATTCTACTCCAACTGAATGAATAATGCTTTCTCTTTATACCTTTAGCTCTAACAGAACTTGCCGTCCATTTCTATGGGCTCATGTTGATGAGGAAATATTTCCTTCAAAACAAATATTTTTTGGAAAACTAGGAAAATTTAAACTGATCACTTTTTCTAAAAAAAACTGAAACACTTTTTCAAACTATCACTAGTAAACGTAAGCAAGTTCTTACAAATTCCACTACAGAAAGCTTTGACAGATAGGCCTGTTTCGTCTACGACTAACAGACCTTTTCAAAGTGCTGAAGTTTTTAGAAAGAGTGGGTTAATAAAGAAAGTAAAGTAGTCACAAATTATGTCACGTAACATTGAGAAAAAGTATAAGCCCCCCTCTCTCGCCCTCTCATTTTCATCTCGTTTTCCTTGTCCTTTGCTTGTTACAAAACTCTAAACCCCATCTCCTTTGGAGCGTAAATTGTGCATGACCCAAAAGGTGTCTTACATGGATTTGATTAAATTTATTTGTTGAAATTTTTTTTTTTACTTTAGACTAACTGAATCAATTAAAAATACGCTGAAAATTGAAACGAATCAGCTTGACATGAAATTTTAACGCAGTTGAATTAAAAAACCCTCACGTGCCAAATTTGATTCCATTTGCTTGATTAGTTCTTCAGTTATGCAGAAATTTGAGTGTCAGCACCCAAGCAACACAGCTTGTATTAAACAAGTTGAAAGTTCTGTTAAACGACAAAACAGGTTATAAATTTAGGTGTTTAATACTTTATTTCGTACTTTAATATGACGCAAAAAGCGCAAAAGTAAAGCCTTATAAAACATAAAATGAAAAAAATATCCTCATTCAAAAATGTAGCACCGCCAAGCGTGGATTTGAACATACCCTTGGCGTGAAAGGGAGCTTCGTTTCTATGCCAACTCAGATTGTTGAAAGTAAACCCTGAGTATCTATAATATGCTTCTTGTTGGCAGTGAAACCACAACTTGTAGAACAAATTCATCGTAAGAGAAAAAGAACACGTTTTGCAAAACATGGTTGGAATGATGTAATTTCAACCGTATATAAATTGCCTTTCAAATCTTGTACAGTTTATGTATTATAAATGTATGGAACCATGTTTTTAAGAACAATAATAAAGTATTAATCGCTGGTGGCAGTGAAAAAGTATTTAGCTCGACCGTTTGTCAGAGTGATGAGAGTTACAAACCGCTCAAAACTTGACATGTTTTGCAATACGTTTATAATACATCTATAATACAACCAATTATAAATTATTTAAAAAGATGTTTTGTGCGTATGGGCAGCCTCGCCCTCCATATCATCATGAGAACCTTCTCCGGCCCCAAAAAACTCCTGCATACAAATTTTAATTACAATAGGGTTAATTTTCATATGTGGTTTAAATTTGTATTTCATTTGTATGAGAGCCCCCCCTTAAAAAAATGAAGTGGCTTCGAACCATCGTAGAAACATTTTTTGCCTCCAAAAAACCCACATGCCAAATTTGGCTCTATTTACTTGATTAGTTCTCGAATTATGCAGAAATTTGTGCTTTATTCGTATGGAAGCCTCCCTTCCTAGAAGAAGAAGGGGTCTCAAACCACCATAAAAAGATTTATTGCCTTCAAAAACTCGCCCATGCCAAATTCGGTCCCATTTGCTTGATTTGTTCTCGAGTAATGCAAAAATTTGTTTTTCATTTGTATTAAAACCCCCCTTCCTAGAGGCGAGAGGGGTCTCGAACTATAATACAAACATTTTTTGGCTCCAAAAACTCCTGCATATAAATTTTAACGTCAGTCGGTTCAGTAGTATCCGAGTCTACAACGGTCAGACAGAAAGATCCATTTATATACCTATGATAACCTATAATCAGTTCAAATAAGTGACTTCGTAGTCGTAGTCCGTAGCCCCAAAAGCATCTTTGCTAATGGTTTGAATCGTTTTTAATTGGAAACCTGTGCTTATATTTAAACTAGACGTTGCGTGAATCCAGCGCAATCACCGAAACGAAACCTGCTGCCACCCAATCCAGTTATTCAACATCCTAGTCATTTCTCGTGGTAGTGCTTCTCAGTTTTCCAATGAAGCGAGTATCACGTCAACAAATTCCTACCCTTTCCTAATTTGACCTGCATTTGGGTGGGGTTTACGATCACAAGTTATCACACATTGAAGCAATGTGCATCATCTGTTGGTTCTCTGTAAATAGTAATCTGGGGCGTTAAATCATGCTCACGGTCATGTTCATATTTTTTTCTTAACCTTGCAATCGGCCAAAGTCACTTGTTATTATGAAATTGCATACTGCTATCGAATATTCATTATTCTGAGATTCTCATAGGCAACACCCAGAGGATACTGATAACGAACTTTTTAACGATTTCAAACACATAAACTTTGCTGAAATTAACACATAACTCACAAAAATAGATAGGCAAACTCAAAAGTCTCAAAAACATGAAAAAAAGTAGATATACTTGATGCAGATATATTATCAGCATTTAAAAGGTAAAGTTAATACAAGAGAAGAAAATAATATAAAATCTAATCCAAATGTGTTCATTAACTTCATGAAGGAAACAATAGAAACGTGTTGCTTTCCATCCCGCATGCAGTTTGAAGAGTTTGATGGTTCTGCTAGTGGAGATATTTGTCATCAGTTTGCTCGCTTTTCCCAAAATTTCCACAAGAAATCCAACGATATTATTAACCTAAACTATTCTTCCTATTTGCCTGAACATGAAAATAACGCATCAGTTCAAAACATCACTGTTCAAAGAAATTTCAATGGCACTTAATGTTCTTTCTTTTTTTTTTTAATAATCATTTATTTGTACAGGCTCAATCGAATTAACTTTACAGAGCCAAATTTTCATATTTTTATACATCATTTATCTTAAAACTAAAGTTAGGACGATAAAGCCGATTACTCGCGGCCGTCTCGAGGTTAATAGGAATTACAAATTACGGATGGGAAGGAGGGTGGGAATTTAAAGTCTGGTTTACATAACACATTAAATTTAAATTCAAAATTATCTAATCACTTATAACTATACAACTTATGGTTTTCTTTTGACTTGAACATTTCTTGAAAAAAGAAAAAAACACACACACATACACATATAAAAAAAACTTATACTAAACATACAGGTTAAACTAACTACAATCTAATGCAAATGTTAGTCAAAAACACATAAATGAGTTTCATGTACTCCAAATCACGTACAGCCAAAATATCTCGAATTGGCACATTGGGTTGTCTACCTCGAGCCCAAAGGGAATCATAGAGCTCAGATCTGACTCCAGAATACTCAACACAAGACCAAATAACGTGATCTGCGTCCTGATAGCCTTGTCCACACTCACAGAGATTGCTGTCCCTCAGCCCTACCCGGTATAAATGAGCTGACGAGTGACTGTTGACGAAAAATAGGAAAAAATTCGTTGAAGGCGATTTGTCGATCACAAATATCGCCTTCCATAGCGCCCACCTTTGCAAGCGAGTCCGCTTTCTCATTGCCCGGAATTGAACAATGAGATGGGACCCAAACAAAGGTGATGATAAAATAACGCGAAGATAAAGCACTTAGAAGCTCCTGTATTTTCATGAGAAAATACGAGGAGTGCTTTACCGGCCTCAATGAGCGAATAGCCTCTACAGAACTGAGACTATCCGTGAAAATGAAGTACTGATCCGGTAATAATGAGGCAACAATTTCTAGCGTAAAATGTATTGCCGCTAATTCAGCGACATACATGGAACAAGGAGCTTGAAGTTTACGGTTTTCGCTATAAATTTCATTAAATATACCAAAGCCTGCTGACTCCTCTATCAAAGATCCGTCAGTGAAGAACGATTTAGTGGAATCAACTTGGCCAAACTTTGCAGCAAAAATCACCGGAGCAATCATAGGAAGATGATGCTCTGGGATTCCATGAAGCTCTTGCTTCATGGATAAATCAAAATAAACCGAATTGTCGAAATCGGAGAAGCAAACACGATTGGAAATGTTCGGCGAAGGGCTGACATCCTGTGTTATGTACAAATGGTACAAGGTCATGAAGCGGGTTTGAGGATTCAACTCAAGGAGCTTCTCAAAATTTTCGATCACCTGGGGGTTCATAACTTCACACCTGGTGAGGAGCCGGAGAGATAATTCTGAAAACCGATCCGAGAGTGGCAACATGCCAGCCAGCACTTCAAGACTCATGGTGTGAGTCGAGTGCATGCAACCTAACGCGATACGAAGACACCGATACTGAATACGTTCCAGTTTAATGAAGTGCGACCGAGCCGCGGACTGAAAACAAAAACTACCGTATTCCATAACCGACAAAATCATTGTCCGATACAACGTTAGAAGATCTTGTGGATGAGCTTCCCACCAGGTTCCGGTAATTGTGCAGAGAAAGTTGATCCTTGGCTGGCACTTTCGCTTCACATACTCAATATAAGATCTCCAGGTGCACTTAGAATCGAACCAGACCCCAAGATATTAAAAGGACATAGAATGAGTTATCGGCTTGCCCCAAATTTGAAGCTTCGGTTGTGCTGGGTTATGCTTCCTAGAAAAAACTACCAACTCAGTTTTCTTCGTAGAGAATTCGAAACCTAGCACTAGAGCCCAAGTAGTCTAAGGTATCCTGTAAGGGTCCTTGCAGATCGACCCCATTGGGTATTCTAAAAATAAGTACGTGGAATTATAGTGAAGTGTTGATACTATCTTGAAGTTTTGTGGTGTGCAATATATGTGAAGTGAATTTATTATAAACCATGGATGTTAACGCGATATTATTATTAATTTAAAATAATTTTACACAACGATTAAAAGTTGAAACGATCTGTGTGTGTGCGATTTGCCTTCGTTTACGGTCACAAGTTATTACACATTGAATGTATGTTAGATCCAAGCATCATCTTTTCGTTCTCTGTATAAAGACGAAGTAGTAATTGCGAGCGTTCAATCATACTCATTTTTTTTCCTAACCGTGCAATCGATCAATGCCACTTGATATTATGAAACATACAGCAACTTCGAAGCGGTTTATTTCGCAATTGTTAGGCAGAATCATTGATAATATACCTTGGTTTCAGGACCAGATCTGTAATATTGGATAGTAATTAACAAAAAAGGCTTGAAAAGAACCCTCCTGGTCACCAACTGGGACTGAGACAGTGCACAATTACTGGGAGTTGCTGGTATATTGCATCAATTTCAACAACCACTGAGATATCCAAAATACTATGCTTCTTCTTCAGTTGAATGCCCAGCAGTGACTGATTATGACGAAGATATAAGATAACCTAAGCGTAAAACTTTTAAACACAAATATCTCATCACAAGCAACACACAACATGAATAGATTTAGTTATATAGAAGCTTACTCAACATAAAATCTTGAAGATATGTTACTCGGGTATCCTTCATAA
Organism: Aedes japonicus; assembly: GCA_034211315.2. Lineage (NCBI taxonomy): Eukaryota > Metazoa > Arthropoda > Insecta > Diptera > Culicidae > Aedes > Aedes japonicus. Next base: position 25,176 of record JASCZW010008802.1, on the reverse strand, counting down.
TATACAGCTTTGAAAATGCTCTGAAATGTCTGTTTGTTGTAATGTGTCAACCAAAAAGTAGCAATTTCACAACTGTAGATTATACATGAAATGACGTTTGTGCTCTCAAAGATTCACGGAAAGACTAACATGTATGTATGTTCATTTTAAACAATATCCACTATGCCCTGAGTCGCGTTTCCAGTTGCATGATTCACCCTTCCCACAGCTGATGGTGCTGCCGGTAGCGCATTTCACGTAGATACCAGATATTTAAACCTAGTCTTCCTTGAAGGAACTTGGCTCTACGTCTATTTCTCATTTTGTTGGGCTGCATAGCTTCAAAATTAAACTCCACTTATTTAAGCTACTTTCAAATGTTTAATACGTTCCTACATACAAGTCCAGTTGATGCGTGTACATTCCGTTACAAACGTTTTACAAATACCTGTTCTTTAAAGCTGCTCCCTATAATCAGTATTCGATTTTTTATGGTAAAATGTTAAACCGAGAACACCTTTCGGGTTGTCTGTTCCCTTTCTTTATGTGAAACATCTGCTATTGGAAAGAAAAAAATAAATATTTTTTTAAACATTTAAAGTAGGTTGCACACTACAGTACCAAACATTTTAAAGAGAAAAAAATAGGAGTTTGAGCTCTATATTTATTTCATTAATCAAACGGATCACCGTCCAACCTATGCTAGCAGTTCGAAGCGAATCCGAAAACCATAACAACTTTGACCTCATTATCGTTGCTACCAAATCATCATTTGTTCTGACTAACATACATTACAGCATAAACCACCTGTTTCCCTTCAGCAACATTGCGATCGCCATTTTTTTTTTCTCTGCCCGTCCAGATGCTCCCGTGTGCTTTACCTTTACCAACAATTATGTAAGCTTCTCACGTGAATATTTAAGCCTTTCATTATTCCCTCTCCAGCGCGATCGTTTCTAAGCAGAACCGACTCACCGATCTAACTTCCTCATCCCGGCTCAGCGCGTGTGTTCCTGGCCTGGCCTGTGTGCTGAGTCGGAATTTATAATTAAACATATCTACAACCAGCGTAAGTCCAGCCGGAGTGCGAGTAGCAAAAGAAGAGATACAAATATTAAAAACAAAAACGATGAACGAGAATTCCGCGTTGGTCGAAACGGGTGGCAGGAGGGGAGCGCGGTGGAAAAACGGTTATTTTCACTAACGGTATACCAATCAAGACGGTGCTGTGGTCGGCCGCGGCTGGATATCGATTTATTCTTATACCTTCTCGGCTCGGTCTGCTGGCCAACCAGTCCGTGGAACAGAGTGGTTCCGTTCCTAATTGGAGGTTCTGGTTGGACTTTTTCTCTGAGCTGATTGAGCCGTTGTAACCATCCCTTCAGTTAGATGTAATGGGATAATTAATGGACAAATGAATCCACGAAGCTTACGGAATTCAGAATGACGGCCTTGAAGTACCTGTTTTGCTTAGGAAATTTTTCCCGTCGATATGAAGATGACGCATGTTACCTACTTTCAACCCGTCACCTGAACTGTGCCACAGCTAATCTGTTAAGTCGATTTACATTGGTATTGGTAGCCCTCCACTATCGACACAACCCACGCCCGTCACCGAATGAGAGTGTCGTACGCAAAAATTCAATAAAACAACGTGCAACTCCGACCTGAAACCAGTCCGAGACGGTCGAAAAACTTGCATTGTAATCGATCGGGTACCTACAAACATACATATGTAAGGGAAAGCAGTCATTGCGCAAAGCAAAACAGAAATCAACAAGAAAGAATGACCTCATAATGTTGGAAAACAGTCAGCCGGCAGAGCAGAAGCGAGAGTTTCGATAGAAAAGAAGCGACAACTCTTTCCCTGTGTGTCGTTGTGCCCGTGGACATTACAGCCAGACGTCAGAGGTAACCTCAATACAGACAATGTGTCCGAAAGCCGGGGAGGAATCTCAATTCTTCATTTCTTCGGACTCATCTCTCACGATCGACGATGGGGAAAAGTCGTTACGTTGCGCGCAGTGAGGCTGGATGGCGACGTCGGTGAGGTGGATTTTGGTCGATGGGTTTTAGTCGAGGGGCAGCTTGTTGATGGGATGATATAGACAAAGACAGCATTCATTCATTTGATTGGATTTTGACCTTACATTCTTCTGGGTGACTCACAGTGAAAGGAACTTGCTAGCAATGATCGATGATAAATGATGAGATGTGATGTCTGGTGGTGGTATTTGGTATCTCGGTGAGTCTTAGTTCAATTCCAGCCGAAGTTTGTGGGATTTTTCTGAAGGAGTCAAATCTTCCTTGGGAATGGAAGCAATGTCGTTGGTCCAGGCGCAGGAGTTGATGAGTGCATTGACTAATGTGGAGGTGGCTCCATTCTGTGGCAAACTATCCTGAAGCCGAAGGCTGGATAAATAAGAAGAAGATAATCCCTAGTAACATTGCCAAAACCATCCTGCTTTATAAAGTTTCATTAAAGTTTTATGAAAGCCACTAGAAATCAATTTGGTTATATTATGGCAGTAAGAGGTGCCAAAAGGATCTTTATGTTAGTCAGGTTTATGAGAACCTACACAGCTTTTTTTCAACGGCCTTAAAACCTGGTCTGCTAAAGTTCCTTTTACTCCTATAAAAGGTTTTATTTTGACTTTATAAACTCGGTAAATGCTTAAATGCCGTTTTGGGACTCATTCAAACTATTTGGCCAAAAGGTTTTATGACGGTTCTCAAGTGGTTATTACATCTTTCACTAGTACATTTTCAAATTCTCTATGGCCTTGTAAAGGTTCTATGGCCTTACTTTCACAACTGTCTATAGAGTGGGCCTCTTTGTACACATTTCGGCTTTAAAGATGCATAGAGGAGGTGTTGGTGAACAAAGCAGTTTTGAATGTTGTTTTATCAACAAAGCCGGGAAGAGTGCTATACGGCTGGAATGAAACTAAAATTGTTACTTGGGAATGTCCACTGCCTTTGATTTTAAATAAATTCTTGTAATTTTACGATTTTCGTCAAAATTTCTGTCATAAGTATGAAGAAGATTTAATTTAGGCGAGATAACTGAAGTTTCCTACTTTCGGCACATCGAAAAGAAACATCAAATATATTATTGATTATGATATGGAATAACATATCATACAGTGATCTCGGTTGGTCAATTTAATCGGTACAAACCAATATAATATAAACAATATAAACAAGTTTTTGATTATTAACATTTTTCTGATTGAAAACAAAAAAAAAAGCGCTACAAACGACGTTTGACGTATCACTGCTTATTTGTTTTTTTATACTGAGATACAATTTAAACCAAAATTGAATTGTGGCCGTCAAGATAAATGGTCATGTTTTAGGGGTTAATATGTCGACGTATCTTAAAAAAAGAGTTAAGTCTTGTCGTAAAAAGTATATAAATTCAAAGAAAATATGATTGTACAATCAAAATGGCTAATATTTAGAAGCAAAATCCTGCACTGAGAAAATAATAAATGCTGAAGAGCATATTATTTATTCCTTTCAACGCTTTATTCCTTTTAAATCATCGCAATGCATAAAAAATATCTAAAAAACATTTTAGATAATTATTATTTTCCGTGCATATTGCGTTACTGGCGTTCAACCCCCCCGTGCGTCAAATTCCACCTTGTCGATGGTGAGAGGGATTATCTCATGCTATAAACATGCATTTGAGACCAAGAATTTGACCAGTAGTGAAAGTATCACACATTCTAGTTTTTTTTTTAACTGCCACGTAGTAGAACGTTCATATAAAGGCACCAGCATCAGGTGTGATACTGGCGGATTAGAGAAACGATAAAAAGTACACTTTTCATTTTCGTGGTAACTTATGTTACCGTGATCAACCACAGAGTGAGAATATCCGCATACTTTTTTGTTTTTTTTTTATTGTTATTCCCGTTAATAAATACCCGGTTTACTGTAGTTACGTCCGTATAACGTTCTATTGTGCTACCGACATAAAGTTTGATTTGAAGTGCAACGTATTCGTCGCTTTTTTTACTTATTTTGGTTACTGACTGGAGAATTCGCAAGGAGTGATTGTGAACATCCATTATTGTCGTCACCACTCAACTTTATTGCATAATCCACCTGTTCCCGTGTATCGCCAACTTTTTGATCCTTGCATACCCAAAGGCGTTAATTAACCGAACACATCAACTCTATCGCGATATCATTATGACGTGCCATCGGTGTCAGAAGAAGGTGAAGGATGGACCAGATGAAGAACTACAAAAATAATGTATTCTGGATGTGTGATGGTTGCGCTGGTCTTTTTTCCAATGCGCACTTTTGTAACCTGATGACCGGTTTTGATGATAGACTTACAAACCTTCATGCGGCAATTCAATCCATGCAAAACGAGATAGAAAAGTTGCGCTCTGGATTTGAATCACTGACGGTAAATCGAGTACAGCTTCTCCCTTTGTTACTTCTAATGCTTGGCCAAACGTGAGTCGTACTGGTACTCCGGTCAGTACGTTAAAGCGTCGCAGAGCAAAGGACGAAAATTCAATTACCTTCCCCATCGTTTCGAACAATTTTGGTACGAAAGCAGCTAATGCCGTCAAGACTGCTAACCTTGATCGCCGTGCTGATGATCAGTTGATTTGGATCTACTTCTCAGCTTTCTATCCGGATACTACGGAGAATCAGATCGCCTCACTGGCAAGTGAGTGCCTTGATTTGACTAACACAACGCCTAAAGTGGTTAAATTAGTTCCTAAAGGAAAGGACCTCAATTCGCTCCAGTTTGTATCATTCAAAATTTATGTGAGGTTCAAAGAAAAAGCTCTCTCTAGCGACTCATGGCCAGACATTGTTCGATTTCGTGAATTTGAAGATAATCGAACAAAAAAAAAAGGTGCACAAATCGTCAAACTAACATCTACGGCACCTTTGGAAACGAAACTCCCGCTACAACCTATGGCAATGGAGCTATCCAGCACGAATGTATAAGACCAACAGCCTCATCTTCACCGGGACGCACGCAAAAAAGGCCCTTCGGAAGCCCTTTCTGATCCCGTAACAGTCGAGCCATCAACCGTACCCATCTTTCAACGTTCTGTTTTCTGTCATCTTAGTCGTCCTGGTCCTGTTTACGGAAGTTTGGAAGGGGTCTTCCAGGCTGCACTTCCAGGCAAGTATGCGTGTGTTATAGGACGTTCTGTCTCTGATGCTTCTCAAAATTTCAGCTCTGCGATAATTGACAGCTTGCATGTTTCCTAAGCTGATTCCGAAAGTTTTCGATGCCGAATCGATGGAGCTATTCCTGATGATACAAGACCTTCGAGTTTTCCAGCGGAAACCTGTGATATTGATGCACTTCAAACAAATTTGGATACACCAGGATGCAATGTGTACAGTGCTTTGGAAGCTCTGGAGCCATCCGACCCAGTCATGCCTGTTGCCGTATCCTGCCATCAAAATCGTCCTGGTCCTGTGGTCGAGTTTGTTGAAAGGGTCTTCCAGCCTGTGTTGCCAGACAAGTACATTTAAAATCGCGATATTTCTCTTCCTGATACTTCTTCAAGTTGAGATTTGAATGAATGGAGCCCGGTTCGTTTCTTGGCTTTCTGCAACAAACTTTTGGTCAAGTGCAGCTTTTTTGCAGCATCCCGAACGGAACAGTTGGGTTTACCTTTAAAGGCAGCAACCACTCGCTTGCGATCCTTCACACAGTACGGAATACTTTTTCTGCCACTCACCTTCCGATCAACAGCTAAACGTTCCTCGAAACGTTTTATGACACGAGACACTGTAGACTGGTGAATTTTCAACATCTTTCCGATGGCTTGGTGCGAAAAAAGTGGGTTGTCGAGGTGCGTGTGCAAAATGTTCTCGCACACTTGCTGTTCCTTTGACTCCATTTTCAAAGCTACGACACATTTTACAATGAAACTCACGCAACAATACGTAAACAATACACGCTGAGGTCATTACACCCAAAACTTTGTTGAAATCAACCCAAAGAACGAAATGTTACAGCTTATTGAAAGTGATGCAATTTAGCTGAGGACACCCTGTAGAAGGTAAATCCGTTCTTTTCGAGGTTTCAAATTAGTTCTTGTTCAAAATATTATAATTTTGGGACAACAATCGTAGTTTAATGTAGGTTTCAGATAAATATATATTTGTTTCCTTTATGGTCACTTTAGAAAGACTCAAACTTTTTAGTCTGAGAAACGAAAAGTCGTTATGAAAATATCACAAATAATCTCACTGACACCTTTTTCATCTCATTTTTAAGTTACTCTCTACATGCGGGTTTGCAATCATCATGGGTGTTCATTCCGGGTTTCAAGAATTGAATGCTGCCCAAGTCAAACTCTACAAATCAGGAAGTATCGTGGAAACCGTAAGCCGTACACTGAAAATTTATGATCGTTAATTTGCTTCTACTTGTTTCGTAAACATGTTTTTTTTACACAGAACAAATGGCTCGTATATTGTATGAAATATGCATGTTGCATGTCATCTAACAATATGCTATCATTACACCTTTGTTGTACAATGCACAAAATAAAGTTCGTGAAGACCAGCCAATCGCTTCATCTCTTCGATCATACTCATAAATGATGGTGTTGCTGCTGAGATGGCGGGAATCATTCATTTAATGCACAATAATCAAGTATCTTCTCACGAGTCAACATGGCTTAGTGAGATGAACCACGGACTCAATAACAGCTCTTCTTAATAATATAGGATCGAACCCCATGTCATTAATATTGAAAAAATACTTCTTTTAATTATATTTTGAGCCGATATAGTAGATCTGTAAGTCGTGCATGCGAATGTTCTTTCTGTGTTAACAAATGCTTAATGCTTTTGACAGTTGCGCGTGTGGCATAAAATATGAAGGTAGCTTCTTTAGTAGTAAAAATCAGTTTCGTTGCAGAAAACAACGAATAAATTTGTTAGTCCTACCTTCGATTTCATAATATAAACGAAAATTAATTTTCAGTGTATGTAATATGAAAGAAGATGGCATGTAAGTTTGAATAGAACTGTACACTCTAGATCATCGGAAAACTAAGGTAAATTCCATTTACCAATGAATGTAATTTACACATCTTTATGAAATCTAGTTACAACAGCATAAGACCTGAAGACTTCAGCACTGGGGGCTTTATTTTGGGAATAAATTGGAGCTTCCATTTAACGACTGCATAATAAACCATCATCGCGTGAAAATTTTGAACTAAAATGAAAAATGTGCGGACTAAAATTTTGAAAAATACTACGGTCCAATACTGAATACTTCAACTAGTGCACAAGCGGTCAACATCGGTTAGTGGTATTGGTCGTAATAGGAATGACGTTGAGAAAGGGTCTAGTCTTGACAACGAAGCTGTCACGCTGCTCCAATTAGATACTTTCGGAGTTTCGTTTTTGATCAAGTACCAAACTGGATCGGGTTTCAAAATTGGTTCGGCTTGTTGTGTTGATAAACGTCAGTGTGTATGGTTTAAGTTGTAACTCGTTTCAGATAGAGGTTTGCACAGACAATAAGTTCAAATATCGCAAGTTGGAACTGGGTTCAAAAACGAATTTTTGTGTATCCTAAAGTGCGTGCATTTTGAATTCAATCCACAACTCTGCCTACAGCTGCATTCGTTGTTTGTAACTCATTCTGGTTGACAGAGTTTAGTGAGCAGCAGCTTCATGGGGATAAACTCATTTTTTTAACATCCCAAGTGCAACAAAGAGTGATCACAATTGTGGGTGATGTGGAAATTTTTCGAATTTTATTTTATAATAAATTTATGAAATTGGAATGTATGATGGAAGGCGTGAAACGTGATATCGAACAGTTCGCATTTGGAAAATTTGAAGCCTGATCAAATAATTTTTCTGTGTTTTGTAGACGATGAACTTCAAAAGTAAATAAAGATTGATCATTTATATAATGAACTAATCAGTGTGCACTTAATCATGTTTGACCAATTTTTGACCGTTCCACCCTTTATTGTGCAAAGTAGCGAAGCTCTTCGGACTCACTCAACCTACGTCAAACTGTCATAATTAGTTTCAGCAACTTTATTGTGACTTAATTGAATTACACAGCTAGGTTTCTCAAACTGATTTGCAGCAAGTGTGTTGTTCAGGAAATTTTTGGTCTATGGCCATCGTAGGAACTTTTCAACGCTATTTTATTGCCAAAAGATTTTTTTCAATACACTTAACTTCAATTCAGTGAGCCCATTGCCCAGTGTTCTAGCAAACGATAAAGTTTGTTTCTTTCACGCTCCGTAGTTTTAGAAGTTTTTCGCAGCTAAATTAAATTAAAATTCAGCTAGATTTTTTTGACATAGTGACCCTCGAGTTTTTTTGTGTTTTTTGAAGAAGAAAATCCGTGATTTTAACAGTGCTATTATGACAAGTAATTGATTGCAATTGGCAGTCAAACACGATTGGGAATATTTGGCGATATGTACATAACATCCTGTGTTATGTGCAAATAGTACTGACTCATGAGTTTGAAAATTCAACTCGAGGAGCTTCTCAAAGCAAAGAGATATTTCTGAAAACCGATCCAAGAGTGACAACATGCCAACCAGCACTTCAAAACTTATCGTGTGAGTCGAGTTCATGCAACCTAATGCAATACGAAGACATCCTTACTGAATATGTTCTAGTTCAATGATGTGTGATCGAGCCGCCGACTGAAAACAAAAACTACCGTATACTATAACCGACAAAATCGTTGTCCGTTTACAACGTCAGAAGATTTTGCGATTGTGCTCCCTACCAGGTTTCGGTTATTGTTCGAGGAAAGCTGATCCTTTGCTGGCACTTCCGCTTCAGATACTCAATATGGGATCTTCAGGTGCGCTTTGAATCGAACCAGACCCCAAGATATTTAAATGACATAGAACGAGTTATCGGCTTGCCTCAAAGTTGAAGCTTCGGTTGTGGTCGGTTATGCTTCCTAAAATAAATACCAACTCAGTTTTCTCCGAAGAGAATTCGAAACCTAGCTCTAGGGCCCATGTTTACATATTTTTGTGCCAAGTACTTCAAATTATCTGAAAGAACACTGCTGCTGTACTTGTCAGCATTCATTAAGTCATCAGTCTGGAACAGGTTGCCAGCATCATACCAAACAAAACACCCACAGACCATGATGTTACCTCCACCAGATTATACAGTCTTCTGAATGTTTTCGATCAGCAGCTCCTTCTTTTTTCTGACCCTCATCCGGGATCACTGTTTCGTCCCTAAAAGCTCAAGTGTTCTTTCATCCAACCAAATAATTTTTGTTTTCCAGAACGAAATGGGATTGTGTTCATATTTGTTAGCAAACTGCAAAAATTTTATTGTTAATTGATGGTTAATATTAAAAATAAGGGTCAACAGCGTATACATGGTCTCCCAAGTAACAATTTCAGTTTTATTCCAGCCGTATAGCACTCCTCCCGGTTTTGTTGATAAAACTACATTCAAACCTGTTTTGTTTACAAATACCTTTTCTTTAAAGCCGAAATGTGTACAAAATGGCCCACTCTATAGACGGTTGTGAAAACAAATTAATAAAACTTGTATCAGACCATAAAGATTTTGAAAATATTCTAGTGAGAGATGTTATGACCACTTGAGAACCTACTGGCTGCCATCAAAACCAGCATAGGGCCAAATGGCCACAGCTGTCGAAATTCACTGTGATAGCGTGGTGGGTTTTGTTGTTCTGTCTTGTTGCATTCTCTGCTTTTCTGATTCATCTAGCAGTAAATAATGTCTGAAAAAAAGTTCCAGTGTTGCGGGAAGATTTTTTCGATCGCAAAATACCCAAACCAAATTGAGTTTTGTACTCCAAATCCAAATGCGCATTTAATTTTATGGTCAATATTGGCATGATAGAAGCTGAAAATTAATGCGTCTCGAAAATTATGCGAGTTAACAACATCATACAGAAAATTGAAACAAATAGAACCGATAAATTAATCATGAATTTCCTGAAAATTGATGGAATTCAATCAGATTATCTAAAAGAAAGCCAAAACTGGTCTCCGATCTACAGTTCATTTGGATTACCTATAATATAAGGTATATTTATTTTTCCAAATTTCAATGAATTCTTAAATTTCAATATGGCGATCGCAAGAAATTACAGATAAGCCAAAAATGCCAATTTATCTTCGGTATGGCTACTATAAAACTATTTGGTCATTTGGTGACGTCCCTCAATGCCAAATTGCCGTTTTGTGCATTTACTGGAGGCAAAATGGTTCTAAAATGCTTTTCACCTGACCATAGTAAGATCATTTGAATGAGTCCTAAAACGGCATTTAAAAACAGCATTTTACATGTTCATAGAGTCAAAACAAAACCTTGGAAAGGAGTAAATGGAATTTTAGCAGACAAGGTTTCAAGATTGTTGTAAAGAAGCTGTGTAGGTTCTCATAAACCTGACTAAGATATAAATCCTATTGGCACCTCCCGGTACCATTATAAAACCAAATTGATTTCCAGTGGCATTTATAAAACATTAATAAAGCTGGATGGTTTTGGTAATGTTACTTGGGCTCCAACCCTTATCCTTGCAGTCTCAATCGAACTGTTTTTGAGGGTGACCCCAGCGTAGTGGTTAACATCCATACCACTCACGCCAATGTTTGAGTTCAAGGTCACCCGGACAAGTTACAAAAATGCCCGAAAGTGGCGTTTGAGTGTCTAAGGCGAAAAATGAACCAGCCCGAGGCTGACAATCTCGATAATCAAGAAAAAAAGAAAGAAAAAAAACGAACTGCTTTATTTTAGAAAATTTGAAGATGAGCCTTCTTTCTATGCTACGGAAGGGATGCTATATTTGTTTCTTCAGTTAAAAGAAAAAAAAGTAAAGAGAATTCAAATTACATAAATTTAAATCAGAACGTGAAAGGGCTTGTTATAAACCAATATCCAAATTTTTTTCCGAAGAACAGACAAATTTACTTAATGGAAAACCCAACTACGGAAAAGATTGAAGTCCTGGCAATACACGAATAATCATCAACGTAGGGACAACAATTTACCATCACAACTTAAACAAGTCACAAATACAAGAAAATAGCATACGGTTATGATCTCAAAAACACACAAAAAACACACACATTACAAAGCACCAAACACTTAAATAATTTAAAAAAAAACAAATAGTTTTGGGACCAGGCAAATGAAATCCCAAAATTATTATGGATACAGAGGACTACGATATAATTAAAATAAAAATTAAAATTAACAAACAAAAATAAAAATTAAAGAAATAAAAAGCAGAGAACACATTTTTTTCCAGGAATAGTAAACGTGTAGAAATACCTTTTAAGGAATATAAATTGTCGTTTAAAGAATATATAATTCGTTGTCTAAGATCAAAATTTTCCCATGATAAATCAGTAAATTTCAATACCCAATTGCATTGTCAATCCATTCAGCCTTAAAGCCTTCGGTCCAATGGCCTTCTGCCATATGGCCGAAAACCGTTTTTTTTTTTTCAAATTGCGTGTTAAATATGTATATGATTACATTTCGAAACAATTTAGCTGTTGGAATCCTCTGGATTGAAATGCATTAGGGGGATTATACTATTCTAGATAAGCTTAGCAGAGTTCACCCGTTCATGGGTATTTTCTCAGCGCCATACACATTTTTTTTCGTTATTGTCTATAAGTGCTTGGTAACTATTACGATCTATTTCAATCGGCATAATTGTTTATAACGGCTGGTAAGAGTTTTTATAAGGTACCAAACTTTTCACTTGAGTGTAACTATTGTCGGCAGCTCCGTTTTTATTCGACTATCGTTCCATTTGAGCTGCGAATGATTCTCGAGTGAGTTTATTTGAAGGAAGTGGTCACTATATGGAAGGTAATCACATTAAAGTAAAACGTCCACGTTATCATGTGCGTAAATCCAGCAAATTTAAAGGACTAGGGATTTGAAAAACGATTGCTTAGAATAGTCAACATTACCAAATCCTACTTTTGCCCTGCTTAGTTAAAATGTCGCAAAACTTGAAAAAAAAGCTCCGGATGACCCAATCAACTTCTAAACATTTGCAGCTCAATTATACGTTCGTTAATATTTTCGAAACTACTCAGATATACAAATAGAGTTAAACTTCCTTGTTGACAATTAATTTTCCAATCATCCTTTAATGCACTCGTTGTTTTTGTAGGCATTCTTTCTAGGAAGATCATTGCTCCTCACGTACAAATAACTTACCATTATTTGAGGGTTTTGAGAGCTAATTTCCTTTTCATGTTTTTCCACCTATGGCCTTGAAGTTGATGGAGTTGAAATCCAATTAAAACCAATATTTATCCAGACGTAAATATATAAATTGGATTTGAAGTGAAGATTGAATACCTCAACGCGTTGCCTCGTTGTCGAATATATGAAAGTGAAACTGTTGCTCGTCAAATTCCCCAAACCATCGCACTTAAACTACAACCCTGTTAAGATTCTTCGTAACCCGCACACTCACAGCTTCTCCCCATGCATGTCACAACTTTCTAAATTAGGTTAATCGGTAAAGCCAACATCCCACGTCGCACCTCAGAGTGAAAAAATAAATGCGGGAGCAGCAGAGGTTCCGCGCAGTCGAGGTTCTAAAATGTGCTCCACCCGCAGCACAAACAGTCAAATGCGGACAGTAAATAGCACCACGCCACTACTTGCCAGAGACCGCACACATACACACACACACTCACACCCGCCCTGCTCCGCACCAGAAGAGAAAGCGAAAGATAGAGTGAGGTGTTCACTGCGGAGATGCTGGTTGGAACTCCCCATCATGGAGCCGAGTTCGGAAGGACGTTTCCTACAACGACTGGTGTGTGCTTTCCAATTTCACTGATCCACCAACATCGAGAATGGGGCAATTTCTCTTCCTCCCACTGACTGCGGGGGAAAACAATAAACCCGTAGCTACTCGCGGGGCCACGATTAGATTGAACTTATTGAACTTCGATGGAGCAATGACCGACATTGTAGACTGGGTTAAGCGGACTGCTCGCCGCAACGCCCTCGCGCCCAAAGTGATCGCTTTTGGATGATTCAAACTGGTTCTATTAATTTCGGGGTCCGACTAAAAGGAATTCTGGTTCTAGGAAGGTCGTATGGAAAAGGGGGAATACTTTCATTTTTTTTGTTTCGTGTCTTGTGGGTTGTTCCTCTCTGTGTCTCTCTTTATATAACAGAGCTTGAACTGGATCGGGACACGTGGTTCGTTCGAATGGGGAATGAAAAAAAAACAACGATCGGAATTGTTGCTCCGAAAAGGTGTGAAATTGAAGGGAAAGATGTGGATCAAAATTCAATCAGTGCGGAAAAGAGGTGGCCTAATTAATGCCGGCAGTCGAGACGGAAAGGAGGACGGAAAATGACAAAAAAAAATGTTACTTGGAAATTGAGGTTTTCGCTGGGTCGAACCATTGATCGACCGTATTTTTATTTTCATCTGAACGCATTCACGGTCGGCGATAAATGCAGGGCAGTTCTTTTAACGATCATGAACGAAGTTCGGAAGCTGCCCATCAAGTGTGTCAAATCAGCCTGTCTGTTCAGTGGCACGTGAAGCTGCAGTACGGTACTTAGTTTGAAATTGAACGACTGAAAAATTATAGTTTTGGATGCGCTGTATCGTCCGGAGGAATTAGTGACGTCTATTGAGGTTTTAAGTTCATTTGTATGGTGTTGAAACACTTTTGTTGATCTATGTTATGGGTAGATAACAACAATTGTTTAACGAACAACTATTTGTGAAGCAGACTTTTTTCGTAATCGTGTGGACGTATGTGGAAATATCAATTTAAATATTGAGGATTATTTATACTTTCACATGAAAAAGAACTCACAGCACAATATAGATGTAACTAATAATAGTAGAATTAGTTCAATAATTACAGGCGTTGTTTGGCTCACTAACGTTAAAAAATCACGCTTTGATTAGCTTTAAAATCTCCAATCGAGTATCTGTGAAAGAGTAACTTGTACACTAAATCAAATAAAGAAGAAGTATCATTTGTGGATCGTCAAAACCATTCAGGAAAACTAAGAAATCAAATTAAAAGGCAAAGAAGTACGGAACATTCAGACGATGCTTTCGGTGAAAAAGTTAACGATCCTTATTTCAAAACTCCCTATGAAGTTTGCACAGCTCTGACTTAACCAGAGAAGCAGGAACACCGTAATAAACTGAGAAAAGAGGCGTGGACGAGTTTCACGATGCAAAGGAAGCCGTAAAATAAGATTCATAAAAAGGCGAGGAATTTATTCAATATTGGTAACGGCGTTTGCTTCTCTTTATGAGATAAAACAGACAATAATGTGTGCTGAGAAAAATCTGTTCCCAATTGTAACATCAAGTCAAAAATTTCGAAACATGTCAATTTTTCGTTAATGAACATGGTTTCTCAAAACCTGGCTAACGGGGTACCAGCCAAGTCAACAAAAATCCTGAAAACATGAACAGATTTCCAAAAATCAATATACAAAACCTGTAAACGTAGATGCGTATGAGTTGTTCTTAATTTGTTTGTTGCCACATCTATAAAAGGGAATACACAATTTATAGAGGAAATGTGGAAATGTGTTGCAAGCTAGAAACTTGATGGAAATTATCAAAATGCGCTTCCATCAGTAATTTCACTAACTTACAGTGTGTCTCACAATAGGTGTCTTCTTTTTTCAGTCTTGGTTTATTTCAGCTGGGTAATTTTAACAGCAGAATTGGTTATACCCGTTTTGAGTGTATTTTTTTGACAGCTTATCGCTGAAGATAAATAAGCGATCCCGTTTGTTTATATTTATCAGCAACCATGGAAGCCTTACGGGAGCAAGTTTTAAAATTACATTTGCAAAAGCTTAGACCATGTCAGATGTCAGATATTCAATAGCCTTAGCGTTTTGTTTATCGTACCTTGAAATGGTTCATGGAAACTGGAAATGTCCATATTCAACACAAAGTAAGTGCCAAACGAACTAACAGACCGAAGAAAAAGATCAAATGTGTGATGAAGCGAGTAAGATGTAATCCGGTCGTATCTGGCCGTAAATTGAGCAAACAATTTCAAATACCCCTGCTTCAATGAACAAGCTCCTCAGAAATGATCGGAAATGCAAGCCGTACAAGAAACAATGGGTTCACGGGTTGACGGAGCGTCAAAAGCAAGCCAGGGTCCCAAGAAGCAGAAATCTTTTGGTTCGGAACGGTAACTGCGAGCTTCTAATTTTCGGATGAAAAACTCTTCCTCCATTAGGACAGAAATAATCAACAAAATGATTGTGTGTATCGCAAAAGTCTTGCCAATATTCCAAGAGATAAACTATCTGTAGAACGCTATCAGAATGTATCGAATATCAACCTAACGTAAAAATTACCACTGATATTATTATGATATTACATCGAGCAGGTTTTGAAGAACTATCTGCTTTCTCCATTCACCATATTGTTTCCAGCAGGACTCAACTCCAGCTCACAAGGTAAAGTAGACACAAGCGTGGTGCGCGGAATATTGTCCCGATTTCTTCACAAGCGAAGAATGGCCTGCATCTTCACCGGATCTCAATCCACTTGATTACTTTATTTGGGGCTTAATGCTTCAACATATAGGCCCTACAGAAGGGCTTACTTTAAACCGATTTAAGAAATATTTAGTTGATATTTGGGACAAAATTCCTCAAGAAATCGTGCGTGCCAGCTGCGATGGGTTTACAAAGCGTTTGCGCAAAGTTATCAAAGAAAAAGGCAAGCGATTCGAATTGGATTCATACGATTTATTTCTATAACATGTATCTTTCAATGAAATGATTAAATGCTATGAGTTTGGTTGATTTGTTTTGCTGTAATCCCATTTTGTTTCTGGCACCTATTGTGAGACACCCTGTTCAGCTGATACGTCATGACAATCCGTATTTACTTCTGTATTTTTTGTAACTTTTGATTTTTATATTAGGCATGTTGGGTTTTTCCCAACCCCCTGTCTCACCGAAAGACCATCGTTCACAGAACTGTCTCGCACGCTGGCACGGGAACGATGATCATCAGACGCTGTTTTGATCCGCCCCAGATATGGAGAACAGATGCTCAGATAGACTGCATTCTTCGCAGTGGGTGGCTTCCCTTCCTTTGGTGGAGTGCAGATGGAATACGAAACGTGAGGGAAGCGAATAAACCAAGAATTGCCTACACCGTTAAAATGGGTTGACTACGGTGGGTTTGGCAACTCGCAAGAATGCCGTAGCCCAGTTGAAATTATTCTCGGAAACGAACTGACGGGTGAAAGAAACAGAGGCGCATAGCAAGCAAGATAGATCGATCAATTAGAAGGCGACCTCGGACCCTTCGCAGACTGCGAGGTAGGCAGAATAGAATGGAGACAACTTCTGTAGACAACAGAGGCTTTGTTCTGATTGGTAAGCTTAATAACATCATTACAGATACCAATGCGAGTTTGACAAGCGCGTAAAATTTCCCCTCGTTAAATTCCAAGCCAAAGGGGCATAAGCTGCGAAATTGTATGCAATCTTTCATGCGCCATGCAACAATGTTTGCAATCTTTCATACAATAGGCTAGATCCAGGCGTTATCCAACTTAAATTTACATGAAACATCCTTCTATATGTACAGTAGATCTGTGCAGATATCTGTGTATTTAACTAATCTGAAACAGCTGAAAAATTGACCATCACTTCATTTAAAAGCTGTTAAACTTCTTTATTTCCCGGGTTCGAAATACCTTTTTGAATTCCAGGGTTTCATTTTTTGTGGTGGAATAGTGATGGAATTGATGCAAAATTTCTCCAGAAAGGATGATGAACGACGGCGCTGATGAACTTCTCTGGAACAATCTGGGCAACAAAACAATACAAACAAAATGACAGTGGCAGTACTGAATTCACGGAGGCAGGAATATAATCACAATTATTCGTTCATGGGGTCAATAATTCATGATATTAATGTATCTTCTGTAAAAGTTACGAAAACGCAGACCGCGCTCAATATCCGTGCACTTAGTTCACCAATATGGGATTGATTTAATTAAAATTGGATTTATTCGATCCCAGTAGGAGAACTACACTATCTATAAGTGCCGGGAATTTGTAAATAAAATAAGTTTTCTCAATTTTGATGCATATATGTCTTTATCAAAATAACACCCATCTGAAGCAACGCAGTCATCAACGCACTTTTCATAGAACGGCGTAAGGATGAGTTTTTCCGACATTGTATTCATATGCTCATGGAAGTTTGGGAAGAAAATTGGTGTAAATTGCGTCATATTTCACTGAAACTCGTGGGAAAATTGCGTAACAGTGTATGGAGTTAACCGGTTTTGTTATCGGGAATATCACGTTATGTATCGGGTGGCTCCCCTTCCTACGGTGGAGTGCAGATAGAAGACGGAACGTAGAAGAGGCGAATGAACTACGAATTGCATCGGTTGCTGTGAAAGCCTCCCATCGTTCACAACGCTAAAATTGGTCGACTTCGGTGGGTTTGTCTAGTCGTAAGAATGCCGGATGACCGGAAAAGAGGAGCAAAACAAGCAAGGTGTATCGATCAAGTAGAAGGCCACCTCGTACTCCTCACTCGCAAACTGCGGGGTTGGTATAGAGCAGCCATGAACCAAATAGAACGGAGACACCTTCTCAAGTAACAAATTCAATTTTAAGGTACACTTGAAGAAGTTTTCAAGACTTATTTGATAAAACCACGCATAAAACTAGATATTCTATATAACATCGATAAAACAGCCATAAAACCCTCATAAGTTCAAAAAGGCCCATACTACAGGAGGTTCTCAAGACTATTTCCCAAGGTTCGCTAAAAACTTGATAGTTTTATCGGTACATATTTGTAATGACATTCAAGCCATGTTTCAAACTATGATAAAACTTCCACAAGTTTCGATAGTTTTATGATTTTCCTCTTTAAGAACACGTCCAGTCCGTCACAAATATGTTTCGAAGATTCCATTTTTGGATTCGTTCGGCTGAATGCGGACTCTTTTTGTTTATAGACGAGTGGAAGCTAAGGAAGAAAAAAAAAATCTATTTACATATGACGTTTCTTTTCCAAAGTGGATACGTCTGTTAATTAATAGTAAAATTTGCCATAATTGCATGTGTTTTATATTTGCAAATTATAAATTTTTAATGCGACGTTCAGTTTATTGGTGTTATATAACATAAAGGTTCGAAAATTTTAATGCGCCACGGAATTATTGCAAGAACATTGATTAATTTAACAAATAAAAAATACTTAAAAATTTTACAATTAGGCGACAAGGCTAATAAATTATTAGATCTTGAATACATTGTGTCTACAATCCGTTTTAAGTTTCAAAATGTAATTTAAACAGCAAAAATTGTACGTAGCATTAGAAAAACGGATAGTTTTGTTGCATACACATGTAAATGGCTAACATTACGAGGAAAGCAGAATAGCCAAGCTCACCATTTTTTCCAATGGTTTTATGCTGAAACTACCATGAGCGCAAATAAAAATAATTCTGGCCAAGATTAACAAGATTTTTTGAGGAGCGCGACAAGTTCACCTTTATTTGTTCTACTCTTGGAAAAGATAAGTTACGTTTGAATAAAACTTGTTTGAATAGCTCAATGTAAATAAGTCTTTCGTAGGATAGCCATTTAATCAATGAGGAGAAGGCACATCATAAGTCAAAAGTGCCTATGCATAATTGTTGATGTTAGTCATAATTCTATATAATTTTGTTCTACTCATAAGTGTAAGTCGATAAGAACAAAAAAAAACAAACACTGACATGGAATACATAGTCCTATTCATATGCATATGCTACCAATGGCTTTGGGAAGATGAATAGTTAATAATATTGCGTCGATAACTGAAATATCAGTAGAGTGAACAATGAATTTTCTCTTGAGCTATACGCTAAACATTAACGTCGGAAGAAGTGCGCTGTGTAGTGGATCACTGAACAATCCCAACGCATTACTTTTGACTTTAGATTTAACGTATATAACATGAGAAAAATCGTTTTTTCGCCCAGATGATGAACCATTTTTTACTTGCAACGAGTGTAAATATTGTGTAACCTGTTGGGAACTAAAACTGTATGACTCGGGGGACTTTAACATTAACATAACGTTGGACTATCGTTGGTTTTTATTGAATTTACGCTAGAAAGATCCACTAGTTTTCAATTTTTTCCACCAATGGGCGTCCATTGAGACAGTTTGTTTAATTTACACAATCGTTTTCTTTCTCAAAGTATGTGCTCTTTTTTAGAATCCACATGGTTCTATGAGCGGTTTGTAACAGCATTTCTGAATACCATTCCTATCATGAAGAAGGATAGTCATAAAACTTTTTCAAAGCTTTCATCGAGGTTTATGAAAGTTGCAAAACGATATCTTGAGAGGGGGATCATGTATTTTATAAAATTACTTATAAGGTGGATTACACTTCTAAGTGATGATGCAGTTTATGGAGGCTTCTTCAGTGTTCTTTAATCACTCACAAGAACTGTTTATCAATCAAAACCACCGCAACACGGAAAAGGTCTGCAGTAAAACCAAATTAACTCCATAATGCTTTGATAAAACTGCCACAAAACATGAGTAAAAGCCAATTTGAGGTTTTGAAATTTACTTGGGCTGTGCCGAAAGCAGCCCAGTCACCCATACACTTTTCATAGATCGTCGGATTTCTGAACTTCAGATTCTTTGTCCGCAATATCTTTTTTTTTTTTTATAGCCTCAATGGCCTCAAATCTTTTATCCTCGAACTGGCATTTTTGAGCTTAAAGGAAGGAATAACGTCATTTGGTGCCATACCTAGTGTATACGGGCCCGGCTGAATTCCTTCGGGCATCGAAAATTATGTCCTCAGCAACCTTCGATGATCTTTTTAAGCGCAATTCATCTCTTTTGGAAAAAGTCATGCGGTAACGCGTTGCATGCCATAAATATCAACAACAAACTGCTGACAGATTCCGTATGAGATTCTGTGACCACAAACCGTCTCCCTCAAGCTCCACGCTGACGATTTTCAAGTGCTGTTTTTCTTAGTAGCTGTCATGGTTTTGTCGGTATTTCTATGTCGCAGCATCTAGCCGAAGCAAGACTTCGATACATTTGGCGACCACTTGGAACTTCAACTTCAACTCCTTGTACCATTCGGATGCAAGGGCTTTCGAAAGAGCAGATTCCACAATGGCTTTCTGCAACATTTTCAACGATTTTATATTAACAATTGCGTTGAAAAGAGAAAATTACAAACAAACTTTTTGGATGATATAATTATTCATGGTGAAATATAACAACTACCAAAAAAACAATTACGCTTCGATCACGCACACATTTTTGATAGATTTCAGTTCAATATGTTCCAACTTAAGAACCAAAAATAGAATCGGTCGAGAGTGGTTAATTTCAGTTATAAATTCGCTGTTCTTTTAAATCACAAACGTTTTTCATAACCCAGTCGTGAATATTCATCTGCAGCGATAATTGTTTCAAAATGAGCAATAAAGTTTTCACAACCTTTTTCCAACACTCAAAATGGTTGAATGTTCTGTGTTCTGATGAGGCCAAAGATTTAAACTTAATCAGAACATTAGTTTTATGTCTGATTCTATAACTTTCTCAGTTTGTAGTTGAGCCTACTTTTTTAAGTGGTTTGGCATAAGCTTGAATTTGAACGTTACTCTCATTTGTATCTATTCATGTGTGTCCATTTGTATAAATAGCAAGTGTAATTAACAGGACACTTTTTTTGCAGTGCTGGTGTTGTGTTATGCGTTGTTGCCTCTCACAGCAGTTGGTCGGATATCATTTCTTGTCAGCACTGTAGTATTTTACTGGGATGAAAACCTCAGATCACGTCTTTCATCTGAAGGGAAGTTAAGCCGTTGATCCCGGCTTTTGAGTTGATGAGTTCGATATTTAGAGTTCAGGTCGTCTCTCTGGTGAAACGGTCCAGGCTCAGACAGAAAATCGCGTTAAGACGAATAATAAGATCAAAATTTCATGATACAAGCCGGTAAATGTCTTGAAAGTTGAGCAAAATTTTATCTGTAATAAGCATGCCAAAGACTTCACTTGCTTAGACGTCAAGGTATCGAAATTAAAGTCTATTTGAAAAACAAACATTGGTAGGACAGGATCGTGATCACCGACAGGAATTGGGTTACACGGAGATTCGGTTTTCCGGGCCGATCTCTATCATTGAAACTGGGCACCACAAGATTCAACAATTCAAACAACTTTTTGAAACTTTCCTGGCTCTATTAAAACTTTATTAATCGGCGTTTCGATAATAGCTGCATATATCTTCTGATACATCTTCTTTAAGCCACGTACTTTGTGGCGGATTATTTCCCATTTACCTAACCATAAACTTAACTATAAAAATAAATATTTCATGAACTCGACAGTCATGAAACTGACAGCGAATACACCGCTCGGCAATGTCAGTATTGAAGACTGTCACAGGCGTGCAATGATTCGTTTGAACCCACAAGCATTGGCAGAAAAGGTAACTCTGGTGGGTTACACAATATTACGTTTGCTTACTGAAAATGCTAGATTAGGCCTTATACGTTATTAACTGTAGAGTTTTTTAGTTTTTACGGGTTGTTTTCGGCGATAACTCAGAACGGAACAACTTATCGACCTAATTCGAATCACATTTTCCGTTTTTGGGCCTCATTAAGGATGGGTCGTATGGCAGTTTATCAAAAACATCACAATTTTGGTGTAAATACTCAAAAATTTAAAAAACTGTACTTTGACCATTTGCGTGGAAAAATTAACGCATTCAAAATAAATCGAAGCAATATAAAATGATTAAGCATGTGAATTTATCATTCTATTTAGTGTTTTTACACGGTTCCATACTAAAAGTGGACCGTATCCCCGTGCAAAAAAATACCTTAGTGTATATATTATGCATGTTCTTCTTTCTGCTTTAACAAACTTATAAAAAGAAATGGTAAATCAAAGAAACATCTTAAATTTCCCTCATTCAATTGCAAGCCTCAGCAAGTATTAAAAAATGATATTACTTTACTGATTTGCATCAAATTAAGACGATTTTTCAATCGACTTCTCGGTGTAAGATCCCAAATTATCCAATCCACGAAATAATTGAAAACCTACACTGCAATAAAAACGTCCGAAATTTAACGTGGACGGGTTTTACATATAGATGATGGATAATCACTCCAAGTTGGTGCAAATTGATGAGATTGAATACACCTTTACGCTAATTCTTGGTCATTTTGAATGGAAAGACCTATTCCTTTCGATATGTGTATGATTGTATAGCCAAGCCGCATTTGCATTAAAAAAATGGACTTTCCAGATGGTGATAAAAAAAGCTAAAACAGATCATTCTTTTTGATAAATTTGCCATGGAAGGTAGTATTTATACTGACTTACCGAAATTTACGCCCTTGCGACCGGACTTCCGGCAGTTAACTGGAACACATGAAGAAAACATGCCTGAAGGCATGTCTTGAGTTCTTTCTACGATTTATTTATGAATTCCTCCTCCAGATTTCGCGTCAGTGGTGGAGTAGATGCTTACTCTTCAGGTTGGCCCAAAAATTCTCGATGGGACGCAGCTGGGGGAGGTTGTGCGTGTACGCCGACTTGGGTACCACATCGATATTCAGCCACTCACTCTCCTCCAACGATTGCTTCGGGTAGTGAATGGCACCTGATCAGGCCAGAATACCGCGTATTCGCCGCAGGTATTTTTATAACGAACGGCTTCTTCCAGCGGACTTGTTTCGTACTATACATTTTCCCGTTTAAACCAGTCCGGAGTGAAAGAGTGGCTTCAGCATCCACTTTTCACTGATTGTCAGCCACAGCAGCACCTTCGTAGAACTTGGTGTGTGAAATGAACTTCACCTCAGAGCTCACTTTCCTTCGTGGGGGAAAGTAAAATAGGTCTCGTCGTCCATCATAGGTCTCGTTCCGCGACCTAGGACGCGACTTCCGCTTTCTTATATGTATGTTCTCCAGGAACTTTTGACTGTTTGACCGGTTGAACCGACCTCTAGGCCAAGCGCACACAGCAATGTAGCTGATTTTTCTTCCGGTCTGCTTGCTTTTTCAGCATCCTTTGGAGCATTTTGTCGCTCAGGGTCGTTGGCCGCGAAACCTGGCTTTCTTTTCGATGCTCTGATTGTTGTCTAATAGTACCAAGATGTTGTAGATGGTGGAACGGGCGTATCCGGCATCTACAAAGAGTGCACGATGTCCCGTTTTCCGACGCGGCGGGGTGTCGTTCTTTGTACGCGCACACACTTCTGAGCAGGTGCTTCACTGTTTTGCCATCACTGTTAGAGCTCGACTGATAGAGCTGTCAAATTTTGTCTGCTGACAAGGTTACTATGATTGATGCTTGCTGACATATGCATTCCATACGCCATTCCCATGTTTTTCAATTATGCACTTCGCGAACCACACCAGTGGGAACATGCTGAAAACGTCAAGCGGCATCGAACCTTCAGTTCAATGCCTGGCATTTAGCGTCAAACAGAAGTGTTGCATTACTGATTCATTGAACCAGGCTGTTACCAAGTGTACAGTCATGAGTTTTCAAAGGCTCTATCGTTCCTGCCATGGACAATTATGTGATTGGTGATCGCTGTATATGGCATCCAGTGACATTGCCAAAACCACAGCTTTAATCAATTTTATTAATGTTCTGAAAGCCATTAAAATTTTTGTGAACATTATGGCAGTAGAGGTGCAATAGGTTTAAATTTGCGTCAGACTTGCTGAGAGCCTACACAGCTCTATTTTACAACGATGTTAAAACCTTGCCATTAAAAGTTCCTTAAACTCCAATCAAAGGTTTTATGTTGGCTTTCTTTATGAACTCGTAAAATGCTGTTTTAAAATGCCGTTTTAGAACTCATTCAAGTTATCTTATTATGATCAGTTGAAAAAGCATTTCAAAACCATTTTGCCTCCAGTAAATGCATTAAACGGCAAATTGTGGCATTAAGGAAAGTCACCAAATGACCAAATAGTTTATTTATAATACCATTGCGAAGATAAATTGGCTTTCTGGCGAAACTGTGATTTCTTCCGGTCACCATATTGATATATATGAAATAATTGAATCTCTTATCGTGCCAGTCTTTAACCTAAAACTTAATGCTCATATGATTTAGAGCATCATACGCTATAAAAAAAACTCCATTTGTTTTGGATATTTTGCTATCAAACAAAATTTCCTGTAACCCTAGAACTTTTTCTTAAGATATTTACTGATTAATATGAAGAACAGAAGATCGAACAAAGCAGATCAACAAAACCAACCACGATATCGCAAGAAGTTTTACACAGCTGTGGCCATTGGCCCTAGGTTTTAAAAATGGCAGCCGATCGGTATTATGAAGAGGTTTTCAAGTGGTCATAGCATCTTTCACTGAAACATTTTTAAAATCCCTTATGAATGTGTAAAGGTTTATTAATTTCTTTTCACAAACGTCTATAGAGTGGGCCACTTTGTACACATTTTCGGCAAAAAGCACGAAGATAATTTAATTTGAATAAAACAGTTTTGAATGTAGTTTTATCAACAAACCCTAAGGAGTGTGCTGTACGGTTGGAATTAATAAAATTGTTACTTTGGATGTTATATATCGGTGCTTCAAGCGTCACCAGTTACGTGTACCAAGCGTCACGTGTAATAATTTATTGAAATAAAATCGACATTCTTGAACCAACCAAAAAACGTAGTACATCGTTTCGATTAAGTGAATATATCGGTCAATATCTAATAAAACTTGACATTTATGCCTTTCATGGGTAGTTTTGTCAGTGCGGGTGAAGGTAAACCCATTTAATGCAAACGTAACTATCGTTCAGTATACTGAAAAATACAGATTGGCATTGTGACTTAAATACTGACGGCAATTGCATTTCATTCCTTGAAACAACAACTTACCGAAAATATATCTGTCTAAACCTGAATTGCCTTTAAAATTTCAGACAATATTTGAAATGCATCTTGAACATAACATAGTTTATGGTGTAAACTTATTTTGTTTTATTTGTTTTCTATTGTACATGAGATGAACAAACATTTACACACTACTCAGTAGCAAAAATAAAACCGAGCAAAATTTTGCTTCCATACAACGCGTTGTTCAAGCTTCTGTTACTTTGTCAATTATAAAT
>JASCZW010008801.1:0-47420 GCA_034211315.2 Aedes japonicus | reverse complement strand
TCATCTTGCATCTTCATCCAACTGAATTTCTGAAAGTCAAATTCCACTAATCTAAATTAATAAATCTCGAAGCCTAAGTCAGAATATCAGCAAACAAGCATTCAAATTTGATACAACTTTTTTCTCTACCTAGGCATAAAATGACAAAAATCGACACAAGAGCATCCATTGTGTAATAAGAGTAGATCTCAAGCTTAGGCAGTGAACCGAAAAACCTGTCGCTTGTTGTACGCCGTTAAACATAATCCGTGTATACATTACAATATCTCTTTTTTTTTTTTGCAGTAATCTTCTCATAGCACCGACAAACAAAGTGACATTTTATATCCTGTTTTAAAATTCAAAAGCCATTTAGCGTTTTAATCTCGTCAAAACACCAGTGCCAGCTTCAGTTTTGCGGTGTCGCAGCGACGGCATTCATTTGAAATATGACATAAAACAGAAATAAAATTCCCTTTTGCCATTTTCAGTTCCTCGGTGGTTAGCTGTAAGCTTTTCAGTGGTATTTTTGGTCCTGATTCTCCGGGTGTATGGCGTACATTTCTGTAACGTTTGCGTTCACATGCGACTCCGCTTTACTCGCATTCTCCGGGGATTTCCTGACAGGAACGTAGACCGCTTGAATGCGAAAGTTTTCAACTGTTTAGGTAAGCGTAAAACGATAAAAAAGATCTCTACCATCTCCCACACATCTCATGCTGACATCGCCACATGTGATATCACAGTGCTTATATTTCGAGATGACTGTTTGGACTGCGTTCCGCTGACCCATTTTTCAGCTAATAAACGCAGCTGTCAGCTATGTGTCGACCTCGTTTTTCCAAAACTCATTACGTAAAATTGAGATGATTGTGTTTAAAGTAAAGGGTTTATGAATTTAAGAAAAACTGAAAACAAGAAATCCAATTAGTGACCATAGTGTTGACGTAAGTCTCTTGCGATTATAGCAGAACATAATTTCGATTTATAGCTGATTAATTTGAGAGAAAACGTCCACCTAAAGAGCAAAATTAACATAGTCAATCTGAAAGGTGGAAGTTTTTTATCTTGTAGTGACAACTAATATGAAGATAATTGGATGAAGTTATCCAAATTGGGCGTTCAATTAGTGAGGGTTGCTCACAAGAATAAACAACGCTTGAAATGAGGGCAGCCTGTTCTGAACTCTAATAAAATGACGTTTGCATACCATTCAAAACTTTGTTTATCGTGAAGGGTGGTATCATAAAATCGACTTTAAGAATGATTACATGATTGCTAAAGTATCGAATAGAACAAATAAAATGGGTACAAACAGTAGAATGAACAAAAATTTGAATGGGGACAATACGAACACACTCCCGTCGCAGTTTAGCAATTTAATGGTGTGTTTAGAAATGACAAAATTATATAAAGAAAATACTGTCACGTTATTTACATATTACGGATTTGGAAAAAGCAGGTTATCATATTTTTCTAACTGAATAAAGGAATGGCTCCAGTTTTTGATGCGGAATAACTGGCATTAAGTCGATACTAAGCTGAATTTTCATCGTAACAAAGTTATTTTGAAGATGAAGCATAGACTCTGACATAAAGACTGTATTCGATGAAATTTGGACACACGCAATTGTTCGTAACTTTTTAGCGTGTGAGTAAAAATTATTGAAATTTTAATTGAATGTATTTCGTTGTGTTGTGTCAATTGTGTAATGAAATTCGTGAAAATCGGTCGAGTTATTTCAGTGATAGCTTCGAATGAAGAAATAGTGCGCCAACAAATTTTGGGCACTCACTTCGAAAACCCAAGCGCTTCTCATCGATGGATCGGCAAACAGCTCGGAATCGCACATTCAACCGTATCTCATGTGATCAAAACGTTAGACAACCAAGCGGAAAAATGGTAGTGCAAAAAACGTGGCACATCAAATCCGGAGAAGGCCAAGAAAGTACTGAACCAATTTAAGCGTTATCCCAACATTTCGATCAGAAATGTTGAGAAAAAGGCGAAAGTTTCAATTTGTTTTGTGCAGAAAACAATGAAACGTTCTGGATTACATGTGTACAAGGTCCAGAAGGCACCGAAGCGGAGCGATAAACAGAACTAGGTGGCCAAAACTCTTGCAAGAAAACTGTACAGGGAGTGGCTCACAAAACCGTGCTGCATTGTGATGGACGATGAGACCTACATTAAAGCCGACACCAAACAAATGCCAGGACAGGAACACTACGTCACCACCTCTAAGTTGGCCGTTTCGGTAAGTGTACGGAAGAAGAAACTGTCAAAATTCGCCAAAAAATTCCTTGTCTGGCAAGCGATCTGCGGAAGTGGCAAAATGAGTCAGCCCATCATCACCTCTGGGACCGTCAACGGACAAATCTACAAGGACGAATGCCTCCAAAAACGACTTCTGCCCTTCTTGAGATCTCACCATGGCCCGACACTGTTTTGGCTGGATTTGGAATCTTGTTACTATGTCCGGCCCGTCTTAGACTGGTACAAAGATAATTATGTAGTTTTTGTACCAAAAGACGTCAACCCTCCAAACACTCCGGAACTTCACCCAATTGAAAATTTTTGGGCAATCATGAAGGCAAAGCTCGTTAAAACTCCAAAACTGATAGTAAATGAACTTGAACTAAAGAAAGTGTGTTTAAAAGTAAGTAAGCAAGTCGGTCCTATCATTGTCCAAAATTTGATGAAAGGGGTCAAGGCAAAGGCGCGGGCATTTGGGTTGGGAGAAGAGGTTCAATAAACCAATGATGTCAAAACTTAACCATTTAGTAGTACTTTAATTCCAGAAAGTTTGAAAAGAATCAGGCTCAAGGAAAATTTTTGGGGACCTATTTTGTGTGTCCAAATTTCATCGAATACAGCCTTTAGGAGTACTTTTCCTTTTCTCCTTATTCTGATGGTTCAGACAGACAACTGAAAGCTAACAATGAGCTTGGAATAAGGAAAACATTCACGTGAATTTTTATTTTCCATTGATGTTCTATAGTTCGAATTGGTTATGGCTAGGGTTCTGATGCATGGCCAGTATCAGAGTCATGGTTTGTTTTCTTTGCAATGAATCCGATTTTGACTGGTGAAGGGGCGCGCCTTTGAATTGTGCTTTCACCTCTCAAATGGTTTGAATAGCGGAAACTTTCAATAAAAGTCGATTTATTGCCAACACAACAAACAATGACAACTGTAACAACACAGAATACCTCATTATTTCTCAAAAGTGATGAGGTAACTCGACATGCACTAAACAAAGGTTGCGGAATACACTACACTACACTACACTACACTTGATCAAATTACTGCTTGTATCTCGAACAAAGGAAAGAAAAAGAATAAACATAAAATAATATTATGAAATAATAGTGGTGACTCTGTGAAGCTGACCTGCAAGCTACCCGGCGGGTCAAAGTCTGCGGATACTGAACGCCCTCGAGATATAAAGGTTAGCTGCGAAGTACATAAGCAGTCCCGGACAAGCAGCGGGGGCTGCTCAGGATGTGAGGGGGCTGAGCAGTTATTTGGACCCTGTTGAGTTTCTTCCAAGAATTCTCAAATATCCGAAAGCAGCACTGTCAAAACGAGTTACCTGTCAAAACGAGGTCGTACCTGTCGGCTTGCAACAAGATAAAGGCGATTAACACCTTTGCCGTGCCCCTGTTGACCTAAAGCATTGGAATGATTAAGTGGACCAGAACTGGCTTGGAGGCGGTAAAACGAGCAGTACGAGTGGTGATCATTAAGAATCGCATGCATCATCCAATGTCAGCCGTTGAGAGTCACCCTGCCTTGTACTGAAGGCGGAAGAGACGTTATCGTTATTCAAGTGCTATGTGTTTCCCAGATCCAGTAGTTGTGGATCTACTTCGGAAACCGGACCCCTCAAGAAGTCTACGGTGATGTTTATGAAGCAGATCATGAGTTTAGCCTCCTCCATCCGGTGCAGGAGGGATTTCAGCTGGGCTGCGTCCTAAAAACTATCGACGATAAGGTTGCATCATGGAAGCTGAAGGAACCGCATGCGACGCATCCCCATGAGTTGGAACAAGCGACAAAGTAGCGTCGAATACGTGGCTGGTGCGAGGTGATTTCATGTCTCAATCATGTCGCATAACTTGCTCACACTTGCCGAGGTAGAGTGCATCAAGCTGGAAGTGCGAAGTGAGCTGTGGAGGAAAGGGAATGGATCAAGCGATTCGCCGAGAACGAGCTATGTTGGGGTGGATGCATCACTTTCAAGCTAGAGACGTGAGTCGAGTGCAGCGGTAAAGGTGTCAACGGACGATCAGACCGCTTCAGGACCCACGACAGCAATTATTCTACAAACAAGCTTTCAATATAGAAGTAGTGCAGTAAACATTCTCAACGAGGATATCCTGCCAGAGTACTTGAAAGCCACTGAGAACCTTGAGGATCTGCAATTCAAAGGGCACTCTGCAGCTGTAGCTGTTGTTAGAACGCTGGTTTTACGGATTTACCCACAAAGAAACGACGCAAGGCGCGTGCACCTTAACGCCCAAAAATCCGCATGGATGATGCAGTTGGAGAGTCAAATCACCATACTCCGGACTAAAATTGGTCGGTTAACGTAGTACAAGTAGGGAAACCGATTAGCGAGGCTAGTTTGTCGCGTTGCTGAATTTGTCAAGCCCGCAGAGCTCCAACACCTCACTGAAGCTTATATAACTGGGTTTCTCTACACTCATGTACAGCGATTGAGTGTTCTTGCTGAACGGATGCGTCGATATTGACAATGTTCAGAGCGGACAGAGGAAATCCGAATTTTTAACACTAACGAAAGGGAATTGTACAACCGCATCCGAAAGTTCAAAATAAACCTGAATGAAGGACTCCCGCAGATTGGCGCAGTAATACAGTTTTCGGCTAATATATGGGAGAATCCCGTTCAACATACCAGTGATGCAAGAGGAAGAAGATAGGAGAAAAAGTCGCCACCTTATTTACCGGCCAAGATATTCGCTAGCCTACTCGGTATACCAGGAATTGAGCTGCATTTGGACTGGATATTGTGCACAACTATTGGTATAAGAAGTTCTCCTCAATCTATAGAGTGCTTCAATACGGTACTAGAGGACCCCTGGCGGCTGCCAAAAATCATTACAAGAAGGGTAACCTATCTCTTCACAAGGATCAAAACACGGCTTATCCAGTCAAGTACAAGCATATAACAAGCGTTTCAAGCCTGTACAAAGTACTATCGTCAGCAATCAACCGAAAGGTACAAAACCATTGCGGTGCAAACAATTTCATGACCGAAGAACATAAGGGCTGACGGAAAAACACGCAATGTTGCTGGATTTGGTTGAACTAGTACGTGCCCAACTACAAGAACCGGCCAGACCCGGTTCTTGAAAAAAAGTAACATAGAGCTGTATTGGGAACGTGAGATCTTAACGGATGTTCTCATCCATGCCAATCACCCTGACATTGTGATCTACGACAAAAGGAAGAAGAGCGCAAATCTCATTGATGTCGCTGTACCGCTGGATTGCAACGTCCATTCAACGTTTTCTACCAAGATTACGAAATACCACGGTTTGGCGGGGAAGTCGAGGCAGATGTGGCATTTGGGGGAGGTCCGCATAGTATCCGTAATCTCGATGACCGGAATTGTTCCCCGTATCCTCATACGTTCCCTTGCGTTGGAGCTGCGAAAAGAACAGAACAGCATTTAAAAAGCAATGATTCTTGGAACCTGTAGCATTGTCCGGCGGTTCTTGCATCACTATAACTAATCCAACCAATGTAAGTTTAAGTCGAATGTATTCACCAAGCCTAACCCCCTTTGGCAACCAGATACCCGGAGAAGGTGAAACTTTCCAGCTACATGCTGCAAAGTGAACAAAATTTGAAAAAAATAATAATAGTAATAGGCATATGATAATAATGTGCAGCTTGGTGTATCTTTACAGCTCAATTATGGACAGATAAATTTAACAATGGTATGTAAAGGTTATTTCGTCATTAAATAAAGGCCTAAACAACATCAACATTTAATTTCGAATGTAAAGTAGCCACCATCCCTTCTAAGACCTTGTTATGTATGCAGCTCCACTTAATAGCAAGACCAAATTGCGTTACAGGTTTATTTCTACAGTTACGCTGTATGAAGGGCCAAAAATAATCCACCCGTAAGCAGAGACACATACGCGAAGCCCGCGGGCACATAAGATTCTCCTTCCAACTATACGATCCGACAAATCGATTATTTTCCGAGATTTCACATTCCATGTTACAGAAACGACAGATATCATTTTGAAACTGACCAATGTTTTTCATGTTATATCTATTCGGGCAGTGTCAGGTTACTAAGCCAGTATAGGTGCAGAGAACTCCTTTATTGAGCTCCAAGAGCTTTTTACTCACTGCGACATTTGGAATTATAAACCTCTCCGCTTGAACGTACTTAGTTTTTAACCAACCAGTTGGTCATCACCCTTCGTTATTTCCAAGATTATAGTTCAATTTTTATGGCACAGTATGATATACCGCAAATGGTTCTGGGCAAATAAACTGTGCATTTGAGCATTGTTTAGCAAACTTGTCTGTCTCTTCATTACTTCCAATGCCCTGGTGTCCCGGAACCCAGAATAAATTTACGGGGTTCTCTTGACACACCTTTCGCAGTGAAAAAATTTATAGAAATGTTTACTGAGTGGTGCGTGTTACGTGGAAGGGTACGTTTCCGGACATGTTGTGCGATGCTCTTAAGTGCCCAGAACGCAGACGCAACAGTATCTGCTGCTGTCGGTGGGTCCTCCCATTGATGGACGGAATCTTTGCTTTTTCGTATACCTGTGACCATCCGTTGCTCCAGGCGTTCCAGATTATTTCTGAGAGCCACTTTTTGGTGTCGTCTGGTGTTGGTGAGTAATTCATCCCTCCTGCCGATGCAGGCTAGCCGATCAACCTCGACATTTCCATGAATATCGCAGTGACCGGGTATCTTTACGATTGTTGTTCCGGGTGGCGATTGCATAAAGATTGTCTGGATCTAGGGTTTCTGAACCGAGGACCGCAACAACGCTGGCTGAGTCGGTGAAGACGGCAATCAAGCGGTCAGATGGGGTAATCCCTGCTAGCTAGACAGCTAGAGCTTCAGCCAAAGAAATCGAATACTGTTTTGGGAGTTTGTGAGACTGGGCGAAATGCTGGTTGGTGATTCCGTTGCCCATCCCGTTCTTTCCAACGAAGCCATCCGTTTATCGTATGCGGTGTCCGGATAATCGATGGTCGATAGTTTCGAGATAGGTCGAGTTTTATCCGGCCCTAAAGAGTGTTGTCGATTGCTACAGCTAGCTGCTTCCAGTTCTTGGCTCCACACCAGTGAATCTCGGCCACCAGAGGAAGAATCTGGTTTTGTTGAAAATTTATTAGTTTTAAGGTAGAGGTGTAGGTTTCATATTAGTTTGAGCTAGAGTAGAAGTTAAAGGTATAAGTTGCTGGATACTAGAAATAGATGCTAGTACATAATTTGGGTGTAAACGATAGATTTTGCAGTTATAAGAATTTTCAGGACAATTAAGAAACTTAGTAAATACTATATGCATCTTGCTCCACTTGCTAGAATCTATAGGTTGTTGCTTGCCTCTGTATCTGGCTCCGGCTAAAGTTAAGGAAAACATTATTTTATGGGATTATTTTCCGGCATTTTTACAAAATATCCCACAAATCTACTCGTATTTCAATCATATCTGAATACATGCAGGTTGCTCGCAAACATTTGTTTTGAAAGCTTCCACTCTTTGTTCTTATCGCATTGTTCCTCAGTGCTTCGACAATTGAAGCTTCCTAAATTCATATTGAGTGAATGTATATAAATTTAATATAATTAAAAGATTTTGCAGCCAAAATGCTTATGAGAGTCCCAAAATTCATTTTCTGGCGAGTACTGCCCCTTTTTGACCCGATTGGCAGCAAGGAATCTGTGCTGGAAGAGAGCATGTTTTGACACGATCCATGACTCACTTCCTCAACTGTCTATATAACAACCCGTCCGACCACGCTACGTTACTGCTAATAAATGAGTAAAAGTGAAAAACGAAGACAGCTGTGTCTTAAGGATTAGTTTTACTTTGATTTTGAAAACTCACGAATTCTATTACCGTGCTACCGTGCAGTTATCAAGTTCGTGAGCTTCCAGAATCATCAAAATGGATCCAATTGGCATAGCTTTCTTTGTTTACTATTTACTCATTTTTAAGCACGTTGTGACGTTTTAGAATATTTCAATGCGATTTGAGAACACCAATAGAAATGCACTCAAACTTACCAGTAATCAGCCCTATGTGCCATAAGGTTCTCATCGTGGCCCATAACTGTGTATTATACTGCTGATTTTTAATCATGTGATTGAACCCATATATAAATCCTATGTTTTTATTGCAACGGCTTTAAATTTTGGTCATACATAGTTTCCACAATGTGAGTTTGAAGTCAAGGTCAATATGACCCGAAAAATCTTATAAGTAACATGTTTTTAGCAGCTCTTCCGAAATGTCATAAATATTTGGGTTCAATGCAGAAACGTAACTAATTTAGGAAAAGCCAAAAGAATTCATACGTCTAAATGCTTATTTTGAAAAGTTATAGCATTTTTTAAATCCATTCCAGGTCATATTGACCTCAACATCTAAAGAAGGTTAATTCAGTTAGCTTCTAATAGTTAATATAGCTGAATGCATACCACGCTGTGGCCTCGGCTCGAATCTTGTACACAGCACCAGCTCACGCACTATCTATCTCGGCTATTCTAAACTTAGAAGCACTTCCACAGTTATTAATACAGAGATTCCTATGCCTACACCTAGGCATGCGCAGGGAAGACGAGAAGATTTTCAACCTTAAAGCTTTCCTAGGTCGGACCGGGAATTGAATCCGCCGTCTTCTGCTTTGTAAACCGTGCTTTTACCAACTGAGGTATGCGAAGGCCTCAGTTATTTATTTAACCCTCAAAGAGGGTTATTCCGAGAGTCGAAGTGACGTTTGTCACTTGGTGAAGTGAGAAGAGTCACCTGCAGTGACGTGACTCTCCTGGGCAAATCAAATGGAGAGTCACGTCACTGCCGGTGACTCTTCTCACTTCACCAAGTGACAAACGTCACTTCGACTCTCGGAATAATCCTCACATTGGTCGATTAGAGCCAGCAGCTCCTGGACTATCGGCTCACTTGCGCTACTTTATTTCGGCGCACTGACAACGCTGTTTCCGGTCATACTCGACCGACAAATATTTGCAGACTTACACGGTGTTCAATAAGTTCGAATACAAGTTTTCATCATTGCGTAGGTATGCGCCATGTACATATTCTGCATTGGTATTGGTGTCAGCTTTAGCTTCATTCATACGCTACCGAATGTGCGCGGTGTTGACATTCTGTTAGTTGTTGTTCGTTTGTTACGCGCGATGAAAGAGTATCGGGACTTCGTAATTAAGCGTTTTTTGAACGGTGAGCGACCCGGCGATATATTCCGGCTGCTGAAATCGCATGGGGTCAAGCGGAACTTTGTCTACACGACCATCAGGCGATACCGAGAGACGTCCTCGACCAATGACCGTGCGAGATCCGGTCGGCCGCGTTCAGCGAGGACGCCACGGGTCATCAAGATCGTGAGGGAGCAGAATTCGGCGCAAAAAGAACCGCTCAATCCGGAAAACGGCTGCAGATCTCA
Organism: Aedes japonicus; assembly: GCA_034211315.2. Lineage (NCBI taxonomy): Eukaryota > Metazoa > Arthropoda > Insecta > Diptera > Culicidae > Aedes > Aedes japonicus. Next base: position 37,741 of record JASCZW010008801.1, on the reverse strand, counting down.
ACGTTTCCATTGGAACCGCTCACACCATACTCACCAAGGACCTTGGTTTCAGGCCTTACAAAAAACGTAAGGTCCATGGCGTTTCGGAGGCTACCAGCAAAAAGCGGTTGAATCGAGCTAAGAGGATCCTCTCTCGGCACGCTGGTCAGGAGTTTGTTTTTTCGGACGAGAAACTGTTCGTGCTGCAGCAGCCGCACAATGTGCAAAATGACCGGGTGTGGGCGCCATCGAGGGACAGCATTCCTGAATCCAATATAAACATCCCTCGGTTCCAAAGTGCCGCGTCAGTGATGGTTTGGGGGCAGTATGCAAACGTGGTAAGCTACCCTTGGTGTTTATTGAAAAAACGTCAAAATCAACGCGGCGTACTACAAAACTGAGGTTTTGGAAAAGGTTGTTGCCCCCAGTCTCCGAAGCCTCTACGGCGATGAGCACTACGTGTTCCAGCAGGACGGTGCACCAGCCCGTACGGCAAATGTGGTTCAAGCCTGGTGTCGGGACAATTTAACCGACTTTCTGGAAAAAACTTTGTGGCCTCCCAGCTCCCCGGACTTGAATCCTCTCGACTTTTTTGTTTGGTCCTATATGATGGCGAAGCTGAACGAATACAAGGTCAGCACTTTGGATCATTTCAAGACGGTAATTCTCAAAATCTGGGACGAAATGCCCATGCAGTCCGTGCGTGCCGCCTGCGACGCGTTCGAGAAACGTTTGAAGCTCGTTAAGGAGTACAAAGGGGGGGTCATTCCAAGAGAAATGTTGTAAACGTTCCTTGTAAACATAGCTTTCAATAACATAAATCCAAAAAATAAAAAAACATGTTTTCATTTTTTTAACAAATTTTGAAAGTGTATCCGAACTTATTGAACACCGTGTATGGCAAAACTGAAAACTTAAAGTCATATTATTTTAGATTGTCGGTTAGAGTGGTTGATTAAAGTTATAGCGGATACCTACCGTTTTACGAAACAGGATAAGATTGAAAACCTAAACAAGAAAAACTTACCTGTCTTACCTGGTGCTGTTCGAACTACCCTGTTCCTGGGAATAGATACTCTGAAACGTAAAAATAAAACACAACGTAGGGATTTCACGTAGTTTTTGTGGTGAGAACAACCATAAAACTGGTGCCGTGACCAGGATCTCGGTCAGAAAAAGTTCTGAAACATTCTTGTGGCTTTCGCCATTGCAAAATCTAGAACAGTCGACCGCTGAGGTCGCGCCATTACAGTCACTATTTCCGGGCTTTGAAGAAGACGTTCTTTGTTATACGTTGCAATTTTCTTCCGCTTCTCTCCTCAGAATCCAGTACAAATCTACGAACTACTCACCGTTACGTATGGGCTGGCACCTTCCTCTTACCTTGCAACACGCACCTCACAGCAGTTGGCGGATGACGAAGGCCACGCATACACACTTGGTGGCCCAGCTTTGCGTGAGAACTTTTACGAAGTCGACATCATCGGAGGAGCACAATCAGTGGAAGGAGCTATTTGGTTACGAACGGAGATGATGGAGCTACTCGCCAAAGGGGGCTTCGAACTTCGAAAAAAGACATCGAATGAGCTGGAAGTCTTAAAGGGTCTTACGGGTGACCAAATAGGAACGCAGCCGTCGCTTGAATTTAGCACGAATGAAACCGTGAAAGCCTTAGGAATATGCTGGGAACCAGTAGCCGACAATCTACGCTTCAACTCTAACATCGACCTGTGCACCGATTCTGCTACGAAACGATTGATCCTGTCGGCAATATCACGTCTTTTCGACCCTCTTGTACTCATCGCTCCTGTCGTCGTTAATTTAAAAATTACTGATGCAAGAACTCTGGCTCCTATCCTGTGGATGAGATGATCCCGTTCCGGAACTAATTCAACGAAGATGAGAAAATATCCGTAATGAACTCCCAACAATCTCTACGTTCCGTGTAGAACGCTGCACGCTTCTGCCAAATTTTACCTTGCAGCTACACGTTTTCTTTCTGCTTACGGTGCATGTATCTACACCCGTTGTGAAGATGCTCAGGAACAGGTCCGTATATGCCTACTTGCATCTACGTCGCGCGTAGCACCTCTTAAACGAGTCAGTCTGCCTCGTCTCGAACTCTGTGCTGCTGTTCTAGGTGCACATCTCTACGATCGTATAAAGAAAGCGATAAACATAAGCGTTTCCACCTCGTATTTCTGATCAGACTCTGCCATCACACGTCGCAAATCGGCAGTAACAACAAACCCGTGGTTCCTTTGCTGGACCTCCTACACTCGCCTACTTCACGTTATCGCCTACTGCCAGCGTTTCGGCACCAACTGCCGCACGAAAGCCCGCACACAATCGAACGTACCGCAACCAACCAGCATCAGCCTGTTCTCTCAACAGTTAGCGAAAGCCAAAATGACACTGACTCGTTTGGCACAAGCCGACGCCTTCGCCTGCGAAATCAAAGCCCTGCAAGAAAACGAAGCGTTCACCACTTCGACGGTTGAGTCCGTTCAAGGTATGTGGTATGTGTCCCTTAACTCAGCCTAATATGCAACATTCGATTACATGTTTTATTATCTATCTATATCTACATATCTATATAATAAAAATGAGTTGGGCTTTCCTTTGTCACGATTTAACTCGCGAGCGAAAGAACCGTTTTGCATGAAAATTTGTACGCAGGAGTTTTTGAGGCCGGGGAACGTTTTTAAGATAGTAAAAGACCCCTCCCTCCTCTAAAAGGGGGCTCCCATACAAATGAAACACATTTTTCTGCATAACTCGAGAACTGATCAAGCAAAGGAACCCAAATTTAGCATGCAGAAGTTTTTGGAGGCAAAAAATGTTTCTATGGTAATTTGAGACCCCTCCCCTCTCTAGAAAGGGAGGCTCCCATACAAATAAAACAGAAGTTTCTGTATATATCAAGAATTAATCAAGCAAATGGAACCAAATTTGGCATGTGGGGTTTTCTGGAGACAATTTTTTTTTCTATGGTGGTTTGAGACCCCTCACCTCTCCTAGAAGGGGTGCTGTCATACAAATGAAACTGAAATTTCTTCATAACTCTAGATCTAATAAAGCAAATGGAACCAAATTTGGCTTGCGGGGATTTTAAAGGCAATAAATGTTTCTACGGTAGTTCGAGACCCCTCCTCCCTCTCTGAAAGGGGAGGAGGGCTCCCATACAAATGAAACACAAGTTTCTGCATAACTCTAGAACTAATCAAGTAAATGGAACCAAATTTGACAGGTAGAGGTTTTTGAAGGCAAGAAATGTTTCTAAAGTAACTCGAGACCCCTCCCCCCTCTGTAAGGGGTGGGTTCTCATGAAAATTAGACACAAAAATCATACCTACTGCTATGAAAACTTATATGTAGGGGTTGTTGAGGCCGGAGAAGGTTCTTATGATGGTTCGAAGCTCTTCCCCGCCTGGAAGGGGAGGACTTCCATACAAATGAAACACAAATTTCTGCAAAGCTCGAGTTCTTGGAATTGGAGTTTTAAAAATGGAACCAACTTAGGTATGTGGGGGTTTTTGGGCAGGATTTTTTTTTCTTTGGTGGTTCGAGACGCCTTCCCTCTGGAGACGGGAAAGGAGGGTTCTCAAGCCAATGAAACAGACATTTGAAGCAAACATGAGAATTATCCATGGAACTAAAACATAAAACGTGTACTTCTCGGGTAAGAAGCATATTCTGATAGAAGTTTGAACCCCGTTTTAGTCAAGAATTGGTTGAGTTACTCTCAGTGCTACATTATGCACAAGAAGTTAATCTTAGGTTATGCAAGAGAAAATTTCGTACACACTGACAGGATACGGCTTCGTTTGTCTTTGAAATGCTTCTACGCAGAAAGCAAAACTGGTAGAAACTACCGGTCCAAGGGTTAAATTAATAACACGGACCTTTTTTTTTAAATTAATAACACACACACAAGCAAACAAATATATTTTAACCAGACTCATTAAGAACAAAACCATAAACGCGCCAATAGATATCGATTTATGGGTACCAAATTGGGTCTAATTATGGATGCAAGTTCGTCCCATTCGATGGATTTGTTATTAAATGTTGTCTAGGTACGATTTTTCTGCTCATTTTCTGATTCAAGGCGTTGCCAGCTGTATTCGCTCTACCTAAAAAAGCAATTTCATAAATCAAACTAAACTTAAACTGCTAAAAAACACTTAAGTAATTTTTACATATGATTTAGCGGCCATTCGGGAAACAAAACATTATAATTCACTCAACACAGATTTTGTTCCTTTAGTTTGTGTTAAAATGAGCTATATGTAAAACATTCAACCGAAACTCAGACATTTGTATTGTTAATGTTACCAATAACAACATTTTTACCACGCTTATCATACAACAGGCCATAGTTAGGAACATAGAAAAAAATATGTCCCTAACATTGGGTCCACCGTTTTCTTGTTAAATCATTGTTATTTTGCCTTTGTAACCTGTTATTCTATAACATTTGACTATATTGTGTACATCTTGGCGGTATTATTTGGCTCAATTAATATAGGTTCAATTTCGGCAAATTTAGACCATTCGAAGATCCTGTTGATAATCTGTTCAGCTTAACCAGTAAAGTCATGGTGTCTAAAAAGTTGAGTCTAAAAAGAAATCGATAATTACGCGCAAGTGAACAACTATAAATTGATTAATAATGTCTCAATTGCTTTGAAATATATCGGTCATGCTGGTAGCAACATGATTTTGGTGATTATCGCTGAAATAATGACATATTTGGTACATAGGCCAAACCAAGGAGCTAGGCTAACATTACATCCCGTTACCCTATATGTATTCATTAAATAATTATTTACATACATAAACTGTCTGCGTTTATAATAACTGATTCACTGTCGTCAATCAAATGAAGACCAGTTTCAATTACAATGTTCTAGATGTCTATTAGGTTGAAGCCTAATTGCTTGCCTGTCTTGAGAATTGTAGTGCTTGATCGATTCTTAATTTTATCCTATCAGTGTATATCACAAGGCGTGAGAGCATAAATTCACCACGGTATTCAATTGATATTCATATTCAATTTATTCGAAAAAATTGGCGCGAATTATATAAAGAAGGGTACTAGTAATGCTTCTTTTTATTTTGCTATTTTTATTTTTGCCATAAGACTTGTCACAATCCATATTGCCCTGTGATCTTTCTTATTTTCGAACTTAACCTCATGCTGATACACAGCCATAATTCCTTTTGAATTGGTGCAAATTGTTCCACCTTTTCTGCCGTGCCATCAGCCCTATGTCTGACGTCACTATACGTTAGTCACTCAGCTGTTAAAGAACATCGTCGCGCCTCATTAAACTTTCAGAAAATCCATTATAACTTTTGCGTATGCACATCGCACTCGGTAGCTGGTAACCCAGTATGACTTCAAGGCTACGATACGTGAGTTAAGGCACAAAGAGGATTTCCATTCTTCTCCCGACAAGGCGAGTAAAATATTTGTCTAGCAACATGGAGAAAAAAAAGGTTGCAAATATTTGATTGGTAGAACGTGATCATTTATGTGCTTTTATAGATAATTGAATCGATTAAAGGATAAAAATCTTTTCGTATGTATACAAACCTAAAGAGACGATCAGAAGAAATTAATTCTGGTAGGATGCACGTTGTTTACATGATCAAGAAGAAGGTTCTGTAAAAACTGATTAAATCAGTAACTGGTTGGACAACGGCACATGAGCTGTTATGTCCCTCCGCTCAACCAAGGTGCAAATTGTAAACATTTTTATTTTTCATATGATTATAATTAAATTTTACCAACAACCTAGAGATTACACTAATTTGCATAATAACCCTGTTAACCACAGCAAGTAGCCACTCTGCCTCGCCAGGGTAATGAAGAAAATTAAAAAGCTAGTAAAACTTTCCCCCAGGCTTTGGAGATGGCCTTTTCCAGCTCGGCAGGTACAGTGGCAGTTGCAACTATAAAGTACATCAGTTCAAAACTATCGTGAACTCAGGTATAGGTGCAACTTTTCTACCTAGCCCTGGTTCGCCAGCAAGATGAACAGCAAACACAAACTGCAAGCAAAAGAGAAACTTTTCTTGTTGTGAAAAATTCAGCAAAATGTGATAAAAAGTAGCACACTACACTAAGCTGTGCGATAACGAAATTATAGACAGTGAAGTGAGGTGGTGTTGAGTTAGGTAAAAATTTCTCACGTAATCTAAAACATCACTTCTCCCTCTATCTGAATGTGCGTTAATTTTATTGTTAGTTCGTACTTTTGTGACTTTCAGCCTTAACCAGGTGCTTTACGTACTGGGTTTTCTGAAGAAGACTTCATCACAAATATTTCATCTTAGAAATTCAAACGAAACTAACGGTGGTTTTGAGTCATGTCTCAATGTTCTTGAATCCCCAAAACATAAACAGAGACCGATGGTTTTCACTTTAGCTAGAATGATCTAACACTTTTCGTGCCGTAATAAGAAAGTAGCCATTGGGTCCTACTCCTACCGAAACTAATAGTCTGATCATTATTTCTATAAAATGCACAATGCAAAATAATCCACTGAATTTGAAATGCATTGCCACTGGCAACAGATCGGAACAAGAAATATTCTTGCCAACCCTGAGCTAACTGGGAACGAATAGCTTTGTTACAACCACCGTGGCATAGTAGTGTGGCAGTAGCATTTTGTATCATGAGACGTTTTTATCGCTCCGACATGCTCGATTTCACTTCAATTTATTCAACATAAATCCATTCGTCTTTGTGTGCACACGGTGTGGTGGAAATTCGCTGCAACCAGCAAGCACCACATTCCAACGAAAGGCATCTTCCATTTTCCCCAGGATATAAAACATGACTTCGTGAAGCGAAACTGAACCATGCTGCATTTTTTCCCCTGATTCCATTCTCTCTAAGGAAGTGCACGTGGAAATTTGAAATGACAACCTGAGTGAATGCACTGCTCAGTATGATCTACAGGAAACGAAACAGTCAAAACATCACGGCAAGCGAAATGCTCGACAGAATATCTTAGTTCCGTTGCTTAAATATGGATGATGTAATTTAGCTGCACAGAAGATTTGACAATTTCTGTGCTGCATCAATATCAAGACATTTAGTTCATGAATCCGGACAGTTTTAGAAGTGGATTATCTTCGTGTTGTCTAATGTCACTGTTTACAACTATCTCACATGCGTATATCATGCTGAAAAAATATTCACCTAATTAATTAGAAACATTTACGCTGGTAGCAAATATTTTCAATGCGATAAAAGCACTTAAACTCCATTCAATTTGGCATGTTTCATGATTCATTGTAGTCCAACTTTTCCTCAGCAACCGAGACGAAATCATCCGGAAATAGCAATGTTAGTTTTAATCCTTGACGACCTATTAAATCCTACTCTCGCATGTGAATGGACAAACGAACGAGCAAATTGGGAGAGAAAAGGTTACCGAGAGGGCAAAAAGGACAGTAGGACTTAATGCCAGCATATTTCGTCGGGGTATTAGTGCTGTCGGATCTAATAGACGTCGTGTGCGTTCCAGTAGACAGGTTTAATCAGCGTGAAATAAGATAGGATTTTTTTTTGCTTTCGAACGGCAAACTTGACACTATCAGAAAACTTGCCAAAAACTTTGGCCTCTCTTGTCACTAGAAAGAAATTTAGCAAGAACGACTCGAAATGAGAAACGAGACGCATGAAGCATGCCATATAACTCATGATTCATTAGCAAGAAAAGTGTCCCCAAAGGTTGATAAATGGAACCAACTTCGAAAAGAACACGTTTCACTTTTAAGGTTCCAATTTTCTCTTTCGCATAGAATGTAGGAGGAACAAAGACTAGCGATTTGTCTGCATGATGCATATTCGGAAGTGATAAGGCTATCAATTTAACTAACGATTCTTCATGACTGCATACAAAAAAAAAGCTTCTGTATAGGATAAAACGAAAATAGTCATTGGCTTTGCATTAAATAGTTACCTACCTCTCATGATTTCAAAAAGCTTTTGAAATCCTGAAATCATTCATTGGAATATCTTTATTTTGAAAATGTGTCACATAAGCTTTTTGAATAATGTAGTTAGAGATTATGTAAATTCGATACCCTTGTAATTTTGGGCATTTTCTTACTTTGCAATTTATCTGGGGAAATAAAGAAAACTCAAGGATACATTATATTAAAACCACATAGTTTTGCTGAAATTAGCTTCAATTAATAATTTAAAAAATCCTTTATTGTAGAAAAAATATGAAACTTCAATTAACTTGCCAATTTTTGGATGATTTATTCCATTTTCTTATGGATACCTAAACATTACGAAGTGTCGCTCAACCTGCTTAACCTGTGCTTAATCTGAAATCAGCGAAACATGGTTTTGAATATGCATCCCTCCTTCAACACATTATTTGCCAATGTAATTTTCGCATGGTTTCAATTTTTTAAAGGATTACTGACGGGACTGTTTATAATAAACCTCTGCACAAGACCTTTGATGATATCGTTTCGAATATTTTTGCCAGCTGTACACGGTACATGTCATCCAAGATTCGGGAGTAGCCATATTCGCAGTGAAGTCTTCTGAAGGAAGCAAACGAATCGAAAAAAGAAAAGAAAAAAACCAGCGGACAGATGAGAAGCAGGCCCTGCTAATTATCCATAGTTCGAGTGAGTGTTTGTTTACACAAATGCAATATTGATTTACACATATCAAGCTGAATAATACTTTAGGTCCAAAGTAACATTGAGAAATTTTCTTCGACAACTTTCTCATTAATAGCGTGTCTATTAAACAATTTGCTGATATTTTCTACGACTTCAATTACACTTTATATTTCCACACTGTGTGTTAAAAACCTGCTTATAGTCGACGAAGAGAGTCTCCCAATGTTATGGACATTGTTACATTGAACAGCTTTATATGTAAAGGTGAGGCACAACTACGACCAGGGATGCCAATGTTCCAGTTTAAACTGGATTCTTCCAGCTTTTTTTATTGGATCCCGTCAAACAGTTGAATCTTCAAATCGTCCAGTTTTTCTAACTTTTGTCCAGTTTTTTCCAGTTTTTTTTGCACAACCTTGTTTGCGAGATTGATTTTTACCCTTTCATTGTTGAACCTTTTGTGTAATTTGGAAATTTTCTTATCCCCTTAAAAGACTGCTTTTTGTTGTGTGTGTGTTTTTTTTAAAGAATTGAAATTATTAATTGAACGACGGTTACGCGATGAAAACAATTTGATTAGCTCCATCTTGCAGACCAACAACTATCTACACAGGTAACAGCTCGAAAATTAGTGATTTATTTCTACCTCACCGATAAATTTCGCGATTTCATCCTAATTTTTTTTAATTATTGAGAATTATTTAACAGTTTTCCTTTAAGAGAGCACGGAGAACTTTTGTCTTATCCCTGAGAATTTGTTACATTCAAAAAGGTAGTGAATAAAGTTTTTTTTGCACATTACAAGTACTATAAGTATCCGATCTGATCAAGTTCCATTTTGCTAACGTTTCCATTGTAGCTGTGTGAAAAGTTCTTATTCTTCTGATAACAATCGTTTCTGTAGTGGAAAAATTTAATTCATAATACCAAGGTTCCAATTTAATTTGATTCATTTTTTGAAATGCTGTTTTCCTTTGTCTTTAGATAATTCTGTATTCCTTTAGATGTTCTGTATTCTATTCTGTTATTAATTCAGTTTTGAAGTTTATTAAACAATTACCTATCGTAAGAGGATAGTTTTCCTGTGTTATTTATTTATTTATTATTTATTATTGATTCGTCAACAGATAAAAATGTTTATCCCAATGACAATAAGATAAAATTGAGTTACATACAACAATTAACACATACATCTTCGGAAACAACGCTTATTAACCTCACGGGATACATTAAAATTAAATACGTTATAATAGCTGTTGAAGACACGAGCCATGCTTAGCACAGGTTCGTGTTTGCCGTAGTTGGTCCTTGAGTGCCGGTTAATGAAGAATGATTGTAAACGTAGGTTTCGTCATCGAGTGTTGATGTTCAAGAGTCTAAGTAAAGTGGAACAGTCGATGTTTCCCTGGAGAAGGTCACCAACGAAACACGCTTTGGCCACCATACGCCTCCCTTCCAACAATTCCAGCTTAATGAGCTTACACCGGCTTTCGTAGCTTGGCAATCTGCGAGGGTCTTGCCAACGAAGATGTCGTAAAGCAAAGCGTATAAACTTCGGCTGAACGGCTTCGATCCTCTGGACTGCATTTTGGTAGAAAGGGGACCAAACGACAGCGCAGTACTCCAAAAAAGGACGAACCAAAGAGCAATACAGTGCCTTCAGACAATAAACATCTTTGAGGTTTTTTGTGAACCGGAAGATGAATCCTAGCTGCGATGAGGCTTTAGAAACTATATAGGCAATGTGGTTCTCAAATGACAGTTTAGTGTCTAGCATTACTCCCAGATCCTTTACTGTTGTTTCACGTTTTAAGCGCGTTCCTCGAAGAAAGTAGTCGTGGAGATACATCGCACGTTTTCGGCCAAAAGAAATAGTCGAGCATTTGGATACATTTAAGTACATTTTGTTGATCCGGCACCAGTCGTCGAACACTTGTAGTTCCTGCTGGAGAAAGTGGGCGTCTTCTGGACATTTTATGACGTGATACAGTTTTAGGTCGTTCGCGTAGGATAATTTCAGGCATCTTAGGACCAAGTTCACGTCGTTCAAATATAACAGGAAAAGGAATGGGACAAGGTGGCTGCCTTGTGGAACGCCGGATGTTACTCAAAAGCTGGACGAGGCATAATCTGAAATCTTCACAGACATAGATCTCCCAGTCAGGTATGAGCGGAGCAAGTTCAACAATTGATCGTGAACCCCCATTTTGTCGTATTTGGAAATTGCAATCTGATGGTTCATTTTATCAAAGGCCGCAGAGAGATCTGTGTATATGGCGTCTACTTGATGACCGAGTTCCATTTCACGGATGATGAACGATGTAAATACGGTAAAGTTGGTCGCCGTTGAGCGCTTGGGCATAAAACCGTGTTGGTCAGAAGAAATAGTGTGTGAATAGTCATGGACCAGCCTTTGGAGAACAATCAGTTCGAATAGCTTCGATACAGCACTTAGTGCAGCAATTCCACGATAGTTGGCGACGGATCGTTTGCATCCCTTTTTGTGTATTGGAAGAACAAACGACTCTTTCCATCATTCGGGAAACACACCGGAAGTCAATGACAAATTGAAAACCGTAGCCAAGGGCGCAGCGAGTGTGTTAAGGCAACGTTTCAGAACAATTGAAGGAATACCGTCAGGACCGCAACCAGTTGAATTTTTCATCTGCTTCCCGGCTGAAACTGAAATACAGAAAAGTGGAAGTCACAGAAGACACTACTGAACTGATTACGGAATAAGTTGGCGATATCCGCGACAGAGTCAGCTTCATTTATGCCGTCAGTCATAGTGGAGGGTAAGCCGGTTTCCTTCCGTTGTTCATTCACGAACCGCCAAAAGCTTATCGGTTTCGTTTTGAGACGACTCTGCAATCGAGACTGATGCGAGTTGTATAAGCGGTTATTGAGGTGTTTGTAATTGTCGTTGGCGCGTGCATAGATTGTCCTCGTTGAATCGGTGCGATATATGCTGTGTTTCCTAAGTGCAGCCTTCTTAACACGTTTCAAATGTTTGAGACGGAATTAGACCAAGCAGGTTTGGGAGGCTTACGGTTGAGTTTCTTAGGCACGAATTGATCATCGGCGTACAGCAAAATACTACACATAGTCGAAGCAGCAAAATTCGCATCCCCGTTTGCAAGTGTCGTGTTCCAATTCACGCCGGCGAAAAAATTGTTCATTTGCTCAAAATCAGCATGGGTGAAGTCATAATAAACTTTTTCGATGTTGTCATGGAAGCTGTACTTAGGTTTAAATTCCAGTGTCAGAAGCAGAGGGGAATGATTTTCACAAGCGGTGTCGGAGCTTGAAGAACGGAACATCTTTGGCCATATTCTTCGCTGATGAAACATAGATCCAGCAAACGGTTATTCGCGTTAGGAATGCCATTAATTTGCCAAAGTCTAGCGGTAGAATAAGCGTCAAGCAAGGACAGAGAAGCCGGTCTGAATGACGAACAGGAATTGTCTTTATAGCGGAAGCCGTTTGTATCGATGTTCCATGAAACCGTGCTTAGGTTGAAATCTCCCACGATGACGATATTGTCGCTGGGTCCCATTTGTGACACGATCCAATCCAAAGAAAGAGCGTGCTTTTCGATAAGGCTTATGTCGCTAACACGATCGGGGGGAATATAGACCACGCAAATAAACAGAGTCCCGGTTTTAGTGGATATGGCCACCCAAAGATGTTCAACCGTTGAGTCTTCTGGAGGCTTCAGAAGTCGAGATTTAAATGTTGAGCGCACGGCAAGAAGAACTCCACCACCAGATTTCTTGTTGCTATTGAGCGACGATCGGTCTAGCCGGTAGACATTATACGTGTTGTCGAACAGTTGCTTCGATGATGTGTTTATATTATGCCAGGTTTCGATGAAGGCGTAAACATCGTAGCATGCGTCACTGCATGCCAGCTGGTACTCGGAGCGAACTATTGATATCACCTACGTTCTGGTAGTACAGAAGGGCTGTCAGTGAGGGGGCAGAGGATTCGGTAGGCAGCGATCTGAAAGATGAGGCAGCATCACCTCGAGCAACGTCATTAGGTGAAGGATACTTGCCATAGATGGCAGCTTGGAGAGCCCTGTCCCCATCACTAGACCCAGGGCCGGTACGACTTTGATGGCTGGAACTAGCATTTGGAACATCGTTGAGACTGGCATTGGGCACAGCTGAGCTAGGAGGGTCCAGGGCTTCCATACTGCTTTGTGACGTGCGTCCCAAACCGGTTCAAGTTACGGTCGATGGCGAGCTTGGGTGAAATAACAGGTGTGTAGCGGGCTGGTGGACGTTGATAAAAGCGGTCTAGTAGAAGCATCGGCAGGAGAAAGAACGCTGGAATCGGAAGATTCATCAGACAGAGTACGTTCTACAAATTGCGAGTGCTTGCCTGAATCCGCAGTTTGGAGAACCTCTTCGTCAGAAGCAACATCAGGACCGCGACGACTACGAATGAACGACGACAGCAAAAGGCGGGACTGTGTCGAACTGAGAAGAGGTCTCCATGGTACTTATTACTGCGCTTCGCGGTTTAGTTATTCCTCCTCCATGGCGCCATCTCCTGACGCCGACTGAACAGTTCGGGACGTACGGTTCCCCCATGATGCAAAAGTCGGAGTTTGAGTAGGTTTCCAAAAATTTGCGGCTGATCTGCTATCCTTAGATTCCCGGAAGTAGATGCCTTTCGGCCACGTTGATGATGAGAGAGCTTTTTCCTTCAGATCTGCACTCAGTCCAATTTTGAAGGAGATGAAAGACATAGAGCTGACGTACTTTCCATTGGCTACTAATCGTAAAACCTCAACGTCGTCGGTGCCAAGGCGTTTCGTTGCTAAACCTCGTACCTACTCGACGGTTACATCGCGGGAAATACGTTATAGGTATACCCAAAACTTTCGGCTCGAAGCTTGATTTACGGCCGCCAAATTGCCGAGTGATGGGGATACTGACTCGGCTGAGCCACACATAAGAGGTTCTTGTGGAGGCTTTTTCGATTCCGGTCTGCTGAAAAGTCGACGACGAACGGAAACATTAGTATTATCGGTGCGCTTTGAAGATCTCGGCGTTAATGAGTTGTAGTTGATTAGCGCAGTAAAGTTGTTCCGTATTTCGGTTTTCAGCTCGTTCGTGATTTCCAACTTAAGGTTTTCGACGATTTCGTTGTGCTTGCTGAGAACAACTTCTTGACCAGATTCGTAGGCGGATCGAATTGAGCTGCGAACACGCATATCTCTCTTCAGAGTAGATCACGATTTGCAGAGCCAAAATAACTGATGATATTTGCTGATTTCATCCAAAACAGATGTATAAATCCCACCGCATCGAGGATGATATTCCGCATTGCAAAATCCTTGGCAGGTGAGTTTCATATCAGAAATCTCGCTTTCAAAGGATTTGCACGTGCTATTAATTTTGTAGCTAGTAGAACGAGTAATAAATTATCGCAAAGCGTTCTCGTGGTAAAAAAAGGTCGAATTACCTTTGTTATGCAATCAAAAAGCGTAGCGTGGTGAAATAAAGATGAAATGCCTTTGGGTATGCAATCAAAAAGAGCCTTGCATGCGTGAGCTTGCAAACAATTCCTGCCAGAAAAATCTTCCAGATGGCGCAGCGGTCGAAAAAAAATGCGTGGTGGTCGGTGAGAAGACAAAGATTCCTCGGCTTCACTTTTAGAACCACAACAATGCACTCACATGAAAAACAGCAAAACACGACGACTATGTACGAATTTTCACTATCGCTTGCGAGTATTGGTCGAAAAACGTTCAAAACGGTATGCTGATGTAATTATCACGAGAGATTACACAGATAAACCGTAAATAAAAAATAGTCGATAAAAACAGCGAATCAGAACTAACACACAGTGTTGCCGAACTGTGTTGGTCATGAATTATCTAATTTGGCCGCATCATCTGCTCTATCGTTTCCTGATAGATTGATGTGACCTGGAATCCATTGGATGACTGACTTTTGGAAGTTGTTATAATAAATCAATGAAAAAAGTTTTCCTCTGATATAATTATCATAAATACTATTGTTCAGTAATTTTAGGCAGCAACTCTGAGAATCAGTAAAAATGACAAATAGGTGGATAGCATATTCGAGAGCTTCATTTATCGCGAATAATTCAGCGTTCATAACAGAAAAAACGGGATTTATTCGATAACTAAATGATGTTTTATTTTCACTATCGTAGAATCCAAATCCTTCGCCAAATACTAAGTAGATTTGAAAATTTATAATTTGTTTGTTATAATTTTTGTATTGAAATGGAAGTTTTGTTTTTATTTATATGTGAGAATTTTTTCAAACTGTTTTGGTCGAAATCAAAAAAGGGTTATTTTAACCATTCATTTACAATTCGCATATTATTGGTAATTCTAGAATTTGTTTTCACTAGGGCGAAGCTGAAATTAAGAGACTCTGTTTGATCTCTTTTTCTCTTTCTTTTTCATTCATATTCCAGTAAGCTTTCCGTTTTTCATTCTACTCTTTGAAGAGTGTGCTAGCCAGCACTGTTGTGTTTCTATCTGTACTAGAGAATTCTTCAAAAGTTTTAAAATGGCGCTGTAATAAATGAAAGAGAGCGAGAGAGGAGAGAATCTCTCAAAATTAGATTCGCCCTAATGAAACAAAATCCTAGAATTATATTCCATATTGTTTTTACAATAACTTTTATCGTTGATGATTATAAGTTAACAGTATCTTATATAGTTTTAACCATACGTCAGATGATGAAAACCGTTATACTGGATAGGCGTTATGCTGAATAGGCGGTTATATTCGTTTTATTTTCATTCTATTTTATGTCAAAATGTTTGTATATAATCTAGAACATAAGAAATCTTACAATGGTATGCAGTAACCATCTGTGATAGTGTAACAAATTTATAGTTTAAACCGTTACAGAGCGATTCCATATATTGTAACAATATATTTTACATACAACATATAGATTGGAGAATGTGGCAAATTTTTTTTCATTATGCGGGCATTTCATTTTTTTAAGATCCAGTTTTTTGCAGTTTTTTTTTGTTGTCTTCCAGTTTGTTCAAAAAAAATATTGGCAACGCTGACTACGACAGCGATTAAATTTCCGGCTTTCACAGTCAGCTGTTTTTAGATTCAATTGGATTAGATCAATCATGATTTTTCATTTTTTTTTATATAACAAAGAAGTATCCATTTGGCTATATATGGCCGCTGCTGGTATAGTTCTCTTAAACCCCGTTCACATTACAACTTATTTAGGGAACGTCTATTAATTACGTCACTATTTACAAACATGGATTAGGTCTCGTGTAAAATTCATAATTTCTTAGTGTGTACCGATGCATGGTGTAAAGGTTGTCTTGACAAGCTCTGTGTTGTTAAAAGGGGCAAATAGAATTTTCCTTCACACATACACATCAAGAGACACAAAGAAGCAGCAGCCAAATTAAAGGTAGCATGAATCCGAAAATCAACATGTTACCCATGATTAACGACTGTTCCAGAAAGTATGAGCACACCTTATTTTAATGGACACTTTGAATATAATGAAATATTTCAACATGTTTTGGCTGCGTCCTTTTGTTTGCACATTTCTTAATGACAGAGCATCAAAACAAGCATCAAACAGTGCACAAATCGTGCACTGTAAGCGAACTCTCCTTGAGAAAGTTGATCAAGGAAGAGGGTGTAAGCGTCGGAGCGGTACGATCTGCGATTAGAAAATATAGAGAATAGTGTATGTATGAAGATGTGCCGAAGAGTGGTCGGAAATTCGGTCCGGTTAGTCCGGATATCGATAAAATGATCAGGGATGCCTACAAGTGAAAACCAGCGACTTCCGTTCGGGATGTTGCGAAAAAACTAAGATCCTCTTCGAGTAACGTCATGCGTGCCAAAGAAAGACTTGGGCTAAAAACATACCGGAAGCAGAAAAAACCCAAAAGAGGCCGCTTCCGTGAAACCACGGAACGAACCTACGATTTGTTATTGTGTGGAAATTCTGAGTGTATTATAATAGACGATGAACCGTATGTGAAACTACATTACAAAACGCTTCCCGGACCACAATTCTATACTGCAAGCGAAGACAAAGACATCCCCAAAACAGAAAAGGCAATTTTGACAGAAAAATTCGGTAAGAAGGTTATGGTTTGGCAGGCAATATGCGAGTGTGGAAAAACATCTAGTCCGTACATCACAGCGGAGACGATGAACACTCATAAATACGTTAAGGAATGTTGAAGCAATTATTGCCGATGATCAGGCAGCACGAAGGTCAAAGAGTGTTTTGGCCTGATCTGGCGTCATGTCATTACGCAAAGGAGCTTCGAAAATTCATAAAACCAGCAGACGACATCCAAACATTTAAAAAAAGATTGGCCAAAAGTGGTCAAAACCACTGTGCAGAAGCTAATGGGTCATGTCCGAGGAAACGTTAGGAGCCTTGGCTATGATTAAATATATTTATTTTAGGAGAGTAAAATATCATATCAAAAACAAATACAAATATGATTTGCCAAATAAAATTATTAAAACAAAAAAAAAACATGACTTTTTATGTTATTTTGAAAGTGTGCTTATTCTTTCTGGAACATTCTTTTTTTTTTTTTTTTTTAATAATCATTTATTTGTACAGGCTCAATCGAATAAACTTTACAGAGCCAAATTTTCATACTTTTATACATCATTTATCTTAAAACTAAAGTTAGGAGGATAGAGCCGATTACTCGCGGCCGTCTCGAGGTTAATAGGAATTACAAATTACGGATGGGAAGGAGGGTGGGAATTTAAAGTATGGTGTACATAACGAATTAAATTTAAATTCTAAATTATTGAACCACTTATAAATACACAACTTTTGGTTTTCTTTTGACTTGAACAATTTTTGAAAAAAAAAAAACACACACACACATACACATATAAAAAAAAACTTAGAGTAAACATACAGGTAAAACTAACTACAATCTAAGGCTAGTGTTAGTCAAAAACACATAAATGAGTTTCATGTACTCCAAATCACGTACAGCCAAAATATCTCGAATTGGCACATTGGGTTGTCTACCTCGAGCCCGAAGGGAATCATAAAGCCTCGATCTGAAACCACGATGCTCAGCACAAGACCAAATAACGTGATCTGCGTCCTGATAGCCTTGTCCACACTCACAGAGATTGCTGTCGCTCAGCCCAACCCGGTATAAATGAGCGTTTAAAGAATAATGATTGGACATGAGGCGAGACATGACACGAATGAAGTCTCGACCCACATCCATCCCGCTAAACCAAGTTTTCTTCGACACCTTTGGGATGATAGAATATTGCCATCGCCCCAAATCTCCTTTACTCCATTTATGCTGCCAGCTGACGAGTGACTGTTGACGAAAAATAGTAAAAAATTCGTTGAAGGCGATTTGTCGATCATAAATATCGCCTTCCATAGCGCCCACCTTTGCAAGCGAGTCCGCATTCTCATTGCCCGGAATTGAACAATGAGAAGGGACCCATACAAAGGTGATGATAAAATAACGCGAAGATAAAGCACTTAGAAGCTCCTGTATTTTCATGAGAAAATACGAGGAGTGCTTTACCGGCCTCAAGGAGCGAATAGCCTCTATAGAACTGAGACTATCCGTGAAAATGAAGTACTGATCCTATGTTAACGAGGCAACAATTTCTAGCGTAAAGTGTATTGCCGCTAATTCAGCGACATATACGGAACAAGGAGCTTGAAGTTTACGATTGGCGCTATAAATTTCATTAAATATTCCAAAGCCTGCTGACTCCTCTATCAATGATCCGTCAGTGAAGAACGATTTAGTGGAATCAACTTGGCCAAACTTTGCAGCAAATATCACAGGAGCAATCATAGAACGATGATGCTCTTGGATTCCACGAAGCTCCTGCTTCATGGATAAATCAAAATGAACCGAATTGTCGAAATCGGAGAAGCAAACACGATTGGAAATGTTCGGCGAAGGGCTGACATCCTGTGTTATGTACAAATGGTACAAGGTCATGAAGCGGGTTTGAGGATTCAACTCAAGGAGCTTCTCAAAATGTTCGATTACCTGAGGGTTCATAACTTCACACCTGGTGAGGAGCCGGAGAGATAATTCTGAAAACCGATCCGAGAGTGGCAACATGCCAGCCAGCACTTCAAGACTCATGGTGTGAGTCGAGTGCATGCAACCTAACGCGATACGAAGACACCGATACTGAATACGTTCCAGTTTAATGAAGTGCGACCGAGCCGCTGACTGAAAACAAAAACTACCGTATTCCATAACCGACAAAATCGTTGTCCGGTACAACGTTAGAAGATCTTGCGGATGTGCTCCCCACCAGGTCCCGGTAATTGTGCAGAGAAAGTTGATTCTTGGCTGGCACTTTCGCTTCACATACTCAATATGGGATCTCCAGGTGCACTTAGAATCGAACCAGACCCCAAGATATTTAAATGACATAGAATGAGCTATCGGCTTACCCCAAATTTGAAGCTTCGGTTGTGCTGGGTTATGCTTCCTAGAAAAACTACCAACTCAGTTTTCTCCGTAGAGAATTCGATACCTAGCTCTAGAGCCCAAGTAGACAAATTGTCCAAGGTATCCTGTAAGGGTCCTTGCAGATCGACCCCATTGGGTCCCGTGACAGACACTACGCCGTCATCTGCAAGTTGTCTCAACGTACAGTTGTCACTTAGACAACCGTCAATGTCTTTGACATAAAAATTATACAAAAGGGGCTTAAACATGATCCCTGGGGAGACCCATGTAGCTAAATCGTGAAGCTGTAGAGGTTCCATGAGAAAAGCTCATATGTTTCTCTGACAGCAAATTGTACAAAAATTATTCATTAATGGTGAAAAGCCACAAGCGTGGAGTTTATCTGAAAGAACTTCAACAGATACTGAATCAAAAGCCCCCTTTATGTCCAAGAATACAGAAGCCATTTGCTCTTTTTTAGCAAAAGCTAACTGAATATCCGTGGAAAGCAACGCGAGACAGTCGTTCGTTCCCTTACCCCTACGGAAACCATATTGAGTATCTGAAAGCAGGTTGTTCGTCTCAACCCATTTGTCCAGACGGAAAAGGATCATTTTCTCCAACAACTTTCGAATACAAGATAACATCGCGATGGGTCGATAGGAGTTGTGGTCGGACGCGGGCTTACCAGGTTTTTGAATGGCAATAACTCTCACCCGTCTCCAATCATCCGGTACAATGTTGAGTTCTAGAAACTGATTAAACAAGTGCAACATGCGCCTCTTCGCGACGTCTGGGAGGTTCTTGAGCAAGTTGAACTTGATCCTATCAGCGCCTGGAGCCGTATTGCCACACGAAAGGAGTGCGAGAGAGAACTCTACCATTGAAAAGGGTTGGCTAATCTCATCTATCGAATTCGTGTTTTCGCGAGGAATCATCCGTGCCGGCACAGAATCTGGACAAACTTTTCGCGCGAATTTGAGGATCCATTGGTCCGAGTACTCTTCGCTCTCGTTGTTCGTAGTTCGGTTACGCAACCTTCGCGCCGTGTTCCAAAGAGTACTCATCGACGTTTCGCGTGACAGCCCGTTCACGAATGTTCGCCAGTAACCGCGTTTCTTGGCCTTGATGAGGCTCTTAAGTTCGCGTTCGAGAGCCGTGTATACTTCGAAGTGCTCAGGTGTTCCACGTCTACGGAAAACTTTAAACGCGTCGGACTTTTACGGTAAACCTCGGTGCATTGCTGATCCCACCATGGAGAAGGAGGTTTCCTGCGAGATGACGTCCCTGGAACTGGTCGAGTTTGAGCTTGAAGCGCGCTGTCTAAGATCAGGTTGGAGAGGAAGTTATACTCTTCCAGCGGTGAAAGCCTTTCTACCGTCGTTACGGCTTCATCTACTGCTGTCCTAAACTTTGTCCAATCGATGTGACGGGTAAGATCATACGTGACGTTAACAGATTTCGACGGATTGAACCCGGTGGCAACCGAAATTTTTATGGGCAAATGATCACTACCGTGGGGATCTTGAATCACATTCCATGTGCAATCCAACGATAATGAATTCGAACAAAGTGTGAGGTCTAATCTACTGCCAACTGAGGATGTACCAGCCAAACGTGTTACTTCTCCATTGTTGAGAACTGTCATATTGAAGTTGTCACAGAGGTCATATATCAAGGAAGAACCGGTTGTCATCGTACAGTTCTCCCCAGCCTGTACCGTGAGAGTTAAAATCTCCCATGACCAACCGCGGAGCAGGAAGAACCGAACAAACATCTGAGAGTTGTTTTCGGTTGATGGAGGCTCGAGGAGGAATATAAACGGAAGCAATGCAAAGGCTTTTATTTTTAATAACAGCCTGACATGCGACAACTTCAATACCTGGAATAGGAGGAAAATTCACTCTATAGAAGGAGTAGCACTTTTGATCCCCAAAAGTACTCCCCTCCACGTGAATCCTCACGATCAAGACGAATAATATTGAAATCATGAATCGGAAGATTGATTTCGGAAGAGAGCCATGTTTCAACAAAGAGCGAATGCATCACAACCGGTAGTGTGAGCTAAAAATTTAAAAGATTCCAATTTAAGAATCAAACTTCGACAATTCCACTGTAGAACAGTGATCAAATCCCCGACCTCATTTGGAAAATTATCCATCGAAGGAAATGATAGCTGCAAGGATGGGCCACTTAATTGTCAATTGCTTCAAAAAGGTCTTCACTGTTGGAAGCATTGCCAAAACAATGCTTTTGAGAGGGTCAGAAATTTCAAGGTACTTGAAGATACCTTCGGCAATGTCATCAAATGAGAACAGCCCACTTGAAGAGGGGCTTCTGTTCTTAAAATAGGGCGTCAGGGGTTTTGGATGTCCCCGGGAGAGATGGAAAGTCCTGGGTGTAGTTAGTACTACGGAAACCAGGAGGAATTGTGTTTTCCTTTTTTCCACCTCTTTTTGAAATGGGCAAGCTGGTCTCGGGCTTCTTTTCAACAACTTTCCGTGGGCGGACGCGTCTTCGCTTCCTTGAAGCACCTTCCGGAAAAAGTGAACGACGTTCCCTCTTCAGCCGAATCAAAGTCAGACTCGTCATCTGACAGAGGAGCAAAGGGATTTGTATTGACATTGGGTGATGGTGAGGCTTTTTTCACCATTTCAGCAAAAGATTGCCTTGAACGCTGTTTTAGCGAGCGTTCTAATTGTTCCCCGCGTTGTTTGTACGCCGGGCACGATGAGAGAGCATGAGGAGGAGTTCCTTTACAAAAAGCGCATTTAGGTGTGCTGTCTGCGCACGCGCCATCCTCATGCTTCTCTCCGCAGTTGGAGCAGCGCGCTTTATTGCCGCAATGGGAGGTCGTATGTCCCATCTGCTGGCATTTCTGGCAGATCATGACCCGAGGTACAAACAATCGCACAGGTAGCCGAAGTTTTCCCAACTCGACGTATTGAGGAGGGCTGAGCCAGAGAAGGTCACGCGAAAAGAGTCTGACGGTGTAAACTTTTTTCACCCTTATTGGTCGACACTGCGCCAAGTTGGCGCACATCCAGTATCTTAACTGGTGACAGCAGAGGGTTCTTAAATCGACCAACCCCCGCTTCAGCAGGATCTCAGGGGTCAGACTCGTATCGGTGACCACACCTTCGATTTCAATACCCCGAGCTGGGATATATACTCGATACTCGAGTGTAAAAACTGAGAGACAGCAATCTCATTCGCCTGCTTAAGGTTGGACACAACGACCCGAAGTTTATTCGGTCTTACTTTTATTATCTCGGACACAACGGTCTCGGAAATCTGACAAACATTCAGAGGTTTCGATTTGGGCTGAAAATAAACAACCCATGGACCAGTTGAACTGTCTGGATAGGCACGTGATCTGGTAACTCTATGAGCTACCTCATCATTTCGTGCCATAGATGATTCATCTTGCGATAAATCATCCATGGCTCGCTTGTGGGAGCTTATCACGCTCAACCACTAACGTAATTATCTACAATCAATCACAGATAAACAAACTAAACCTAAACAAAAACTAAAACTAAATACACTCTCACACACACTATCAATCACTCTCCACACTCACACACACTACGATGAAAATCGCTTATCTTATATACTACTAAAAAACTTCTCTTATATGTATCACGGATCTACTGCAGCTGGGCGACGAATGCGTGCTGCTGCTGCCGAGCGACGATGAGTGACCGCGTGTACCGTCTAAGCGTGGAGCTGAACGATGACGATGATGTTGCTGGTCGGCGGTAGTTGGTGGATGGAAGAATGCACGCTTCACACGATGGGCTGCTGGTATGCGTGCCGTATAGATGCGGGACAATATGGCTTCTCGATCGTGGCAATATTGCTAATTGCAATTAATGACGCTGTTGCACCACTTATCACACAATGTTCTCTTCTTCAGTAAATCAAAACTGATTTCACTCGCGACGATTCCACTGGCGATTGAGAAATTCCTTTTTCTGAAGACTAAACAACTCGTAAAAAGCTTCCAAAACAACGGAAAGCGGACCGAACGAACTGTACCGTTCGCGTGTTCACTGGGCAAAAGGTCTGGAACATTCTATAGTTGCAAAATAAGTGAATTTGAGCTGAAACTAGGTGGATGGGCAAGATTAAATAATAAAGGGCGATACGGTCAAAATTTGGTCAATATCAACTTGACGTATTTCTTTCAATTTTGCATTTAAAAAACCTGAACACCCCTCATTTTGAAGGTGTGTGTGTGTAGAATGTTGCTCTTATTTTGATTTTGGAATTCACTCTTCAGTTGTCAAAATGCCGTCCAAGCAAGAAGAGTAGCGTATCAAAATTTTGCTCGCGCATCGCGAAAATCCGAGCTACTCGCACGCAAGGTTGGCAAAATCGCTAAAAGTTGCCAAATCAACCGTTACAAATGTAATTAAAGTGTTTGGGGAACGTTTGTCGACAGCCAGGAAGTCTGGATCGGGGGGAAATCGAAAACCGGAAGCCGCTGAGACGACAAAGAGAGTTGCCGGTAGTTTCAAGCGAAACCCTAACCTATCTCTCCGAGATGCCGCAAATAAGCTGGGTGTATCGTCTACAACCGTGCATCGAGCCAAAAAACGAGCCAGACTATCGACTTACAAGAAGGTAGTGACTCCAAATCGCGATGATAAACAAAATACGACGGCCAAAGCGCGATCCCGGAGGCTGTACACGACGATGCTGACGAAGTTTGACTGCGTGGTAATGGACGACGAAACCTACGTCAAAGCCGACTACAAGCAGCTTCCGGGACAGGAGTTTTATACGGCAAAAGGAAGGGGAAAGGTAGCAGATATTTTCAAGCACACGAAACTGTCAAAGTTCGCAAAGAAATATCTGGTTTGGCAAGCCATCTGTACCTGTGGCTTGAAAAGCAGCATTTTCATTTCGGGACTGTCAACCAAGAAATTTACGTGAAAGAGTGTTTGAATAAACGTCTGCTGCCTTTCCTGAAGAAACACGGTTGTTCCGTACTGTTTTGGCCGGATTTGGCATCTTGCCATTACGGTAAAAAGGCCATGGAGTGGTACGCCGCCAACAACGTGCAGGTGGTTCCCAAGGACAAGAACCCTCCCAACACGCCAGAGCTCCGCCCAATTGAGAAATACTGGGCTATTGTCAAGCGGAACCTAAAGAAGACCAAAAAAACTGCTAAGGACGAGCAGCAGTTCAAGGCAAACTGGCTTTCTGCGGCGAAGAAGGTGGACAAGGTGGCTGTACGAAATCTGATGGCAGGGGTCAAGCGTAAGGCCCGGCAATTCGGATTTGGAAAAGCGGAAGCCTAACTGAATATTTTTCCTGAATTTTATACTAATTGAACTTGAAAAATAAATATAATTTGAATTTTTAAATAAACGATTTCACCGATTTACATGCGTTTTCCCTTGACCAAATTTTGACCGTATCACCCTTTATATCAAGAACAGCATCGGTAACCCATTCCTGGCCGATCCGTCAAGAAACTGTTGAAACGTGACTGTCCTCATTTGATAATTATCAAAAGAACTTGCCACTCTTTGGCTACCTATGCAAACTACGCATCCGAAAGCTACTATTCTACCAAGAACAGTTGATATTAGATGTCTACAGTAACTTGTCTAGAGGCCTCAAACGATTCAAGAAATTATAAATCATACAAAGTATCTTGGAATTCCAGCCTTTGAAAATTCTGCATCGATCTGCCACCAGATAGCTATCGTTGGAGTCAGTTGTCAAAAATAATTTGGAACGATCTTCGGAGCTCGTGTTGTTTTTTTCGTTTCAATCCTACAGTCACAACAATCAAACCACACAGGGCATTCTGTGTCATCTTAATGACTCGATGACGGAGCCATTTTTCCACTTCTTGCTCCTCCTCAATAAAACGAACCGTGTATTCCACTCAGAAGCTCCGGAGTTCCAGAACATGTGCAATTTGCTTTAGCCCCTGTTGTTGGGTCACCTTCCAAATATTTGTGAGGATGATTACCTAAAATGCCTAAAGGATTTTGTATTTTTAAACCACGGCTTCGTAAAAAGTCGGAAATATATAAATATCGGGATAGCAGCAGGAGATATGCTCAGATCCGGAACTCTAGATGATACCGGGAAACAAGCTTTCTACTCGATGTGCTGTTCTTTTTATACTGAGTTGAGTAAACAGATCATTGAGCGCATTGATCTGAACGGTTTTTTCTTAATCCAGCATCGACCGCTGACTCCAAGAAGCTGCACACCTTAAAAAAGTTCAACTCAATTATTAAACAATATCCAAACTTTTATGAAAGCGGTACGGAGTAGGCCATCGAAAATATGTTTCATTAGCTGAGGACGGCAATCATCTGCAAGGACATCGAGGTGGAAGAATCGGGTGACTTGTTGTAAAAAACAGCTGTGTTTCAAGCGAGCAGATTGGAACTTGGCTTATCCCTTGCTAAGAAAGTTAATTTCGAACTTTTTATTAATTCCGTATTCTTCGGCAGAGCTGGAGCGAGTTTTTTTCACAATACAATCTTCTGAATAAGACCAAAATCCGGAATCGCCTCACTAATAATAAAAGCATTGATAATATCTATGTGTCTGTCACATGCATTTTTGCAATGCGAGCAAAAATGATAGCTATTTGTATCCACACTTACTTCCATTGCGTACAGATAAAGGGTGTCTCACATCAAATTGAATCACGGGAAAAACGATGTAGAAAATTAATCATTGGGTATTTTCTTTTGAAAAATTTGATAGAAGTAGTTTACTGTCATATATCTATCACACTACCAGTCTACCACCCTTTAAAATTAAACTTCTGCTTGTTGTCGCACTTTGTTTTCGCACACTCACTTTATTGCCTTGTCGATAATTTCCCACATTTAAACATTTCCAATCACAGATCGAATTTTGTAAGATAGGTCACCTTGGAGTGGGGATGGTGGGGTTGGAATTGCATCACTCTAAACCGTTCTCAAGAACAAGTCTTTCAACCGATTGTCATGAAATATTCAGGGAATTAAAAAAAAATCAGTGGGGTTGTGTACAAGACACGACCGGTTGACGTAGACTACGTTAAACCAAGTGATGCATTTTATTGTCAGAGACATTCTGTGTGGCTATTATTAGCGTTAAAAAGGTTTCAATTATTCGTGCCGGTCGCTTACGCTTACCGATAGAAGCAGTTTAAGTCACAATATGACGGGTGCGGCTCTTATGGGACATCAGACCAGCGTTTTGAAGCCAGTTTGTAAGAAAATTCTATTGTACGCTCTTGAGATATTATTTGGTGGCCCTGAAAAGGGCCGTTTGGTTTTATGAAGTCAGTGCATGGGAAAATTCTCTTGTACACTCTTTATAACTTTTTCGTGGCCCTGAAAAGGGCCTTTTGGTTTAAATGATGACACGGTCACGGTTGCACGTTTTACGATGGACTATTTTTAAGGCCTAGAAGATAGTTGAGGATCTTTTAGGGAATATAAAATTATTAAATTCATGATAGTTTTAGTCATTCTTATAATCATAAGCGCTTGACATTACTAAATGTTTATTCGTATGTTATACTGTGCTTGAATGGCCTGCATCTCGGAATTCTCACCATCGTCGGAGCCATCAACAATGTTTTGCATCGTTTTGGGGATTTCAGTAACGACAGGCAGCAGAGGAAATTCTATAATACGCACAAAAACATATATTTTGACTGATACCTTATCTCCTTTTCAACATTCACCATTTAAATACCATACCATTCGGATAATTTGTATACAATCTGAGTTGTAGTATGCCTTCGCATAATTCAACTTCAAAGAATCAAAGATTTGCAATTTTGGCAAGTTTAGCAATTATGGATTTCAAGGGTAATAATAAACATTGAAATACTCTAGAATTCAAATTACGATAAAATTCGTTATCAGAAGATATCCGACAGGTTAAGTGATTGCTATGAAAACACTATAATCAATTGCAACATTTTCAGATGTGTAAGCGTCTCATAAAATGTTCAAAATTCAGGAAGTTTTATCAAACAGAAAATAACAAAAATTATCTTGCAGTTGTTGTAAGGTTTTATACAAGTATATAGGGTACATGTCCCTTGACTCAGTCGATTATGTAGCGCACGATAACAATTTTAACTATAACTCATACAATAATTTAGCTAGAAACGATATTCAACTAGTTATATCTTTGCTAAGACATGCTTAACAAGGCGTTTGCTGTACTGAACCATGAAAAGTCACCAACAAACATTATTGAGTCGAGAAATTTCGATGGATAATGATATCAACATTAAAGATTCTTGTTCGGACGAATTTCAGTAAAGTTTGTTTGTTTCATAGCTCCGGGCATTCGGCTATATTCGGTATACTATACGGAATATAAAGCTACTTGATAACATCTAAATGACTTTCTCATGTGATCAATCGGCCATTCCAATTCAAAACATTAAAATTCTCACTATATTCATTTGGTTATATAGATTTTAGTATGAATAAGCCCTTCGAAAAATACACAACCGCTCACTCTTACTTTTCCATTGAAAACTTTTATATTCTACATTTTACTATGTGATGAATACATTAGGCCAAAGTTGGGAATATAAGGTTGAATGCGTACCTAAAATATGGTTTATGGTTTTTTTGTGAAATTATTATTCATGTTTCTATGTGAATGTCAGGTAAATTAGTGAATCCCAAACTTTAAGGAAATCGAAATATATATAAATATATTAGATTTCGCAGAAGAAAGAGAGTGAGTTTTATAAAATATCATTATTCTTTGCAATGAATATGAAAAAAAAGGTTGGTAAGTCTATGATAAATTCTTATGAATATAAAATAAACACCTGATAAAATAATCACACATTAAAACATGTTCACCGCATTATTTGTATCGATATCATGTGTAGGTTCATATGCAGTAAAAGCATGGTGCGCATGTCATCACCAGAATACAATCAATAATATGTTGAAATTTATTAAGACAGGGAGCCCAATGATGACATGCAATTTGTCAAGTTGATTTTAATTTAATAGATACCAATTTCCTTCCTCGAACCTTCCCCAGCGTCCCAACTAGTTGTTTGCAACGCATTACTTCTTGCTGCTTTCAATTTCGCCCGATAACTACGAGCTCGCTCGGCATCGGTGCATGGTCGTTTCGGAGGATTTCCCGTATGTTCGCTCCTTATGCGCTTTCTGAATCTGCGCAAGCGTTCTGGATTAAATCGGTTAGGCATTCTCAATTTCACTATGTTTCTCAAAAAGTTTTTCTTCCTAGAGGTAGGAATCTATCCAACGCGAATCGTTAACACAACAGAACAACTGTTTATAACAAACTACTAATTGGAATTTACAGAGAATGTTGGTTCAGAATATCATGTTCGACATCGAAAATGGTGTCCGTGATAGGAAATTTGTGTGGTTTAGGTATGCAACGAAGGGAAAACAAGTTTTGCCAATACCACTGGCTGCCAATCGACAATTTGAAACGAAAATCTCAATCAAACAAACTCTCAAGCTGAGAATATTAAATTGAAAGTAGCAAAGATGGATTTGTATCTGGTAGGATTTTTCGGTGAAAATAAATCATAGCAACCGGCAGGCTTTGATTTATTTTCATTGATTTTATGGATCCGCTGCATAGTTCACTGTTGCCTAGTAACGATTTGGCAAAATCCAATATGACTGTCAATCGACCGAAATGTAAGATAAACTCTTATTCAAATTACTCTCTTAAATTAGAAATTGAATTTATTTATTGATTCATCGCGGGTTGCGCCAACCAGCTAGGAAAATTTTTCCACCGTCGGAGAATTGTCCTGCTCGCCTTCCATGGAGGCTCTCCCGAAAACAGTAGCATTTTTGTAGTCGTGACGAACAAACCGGCACTAGATTAAATGACGCATAAACCGAACGAAATATTAATTTAATTCTTATATAAACAACTCTCTGAACTGGATTGGTTGTCCTCAAAAGGACAGATTATCAATTTATGGATTGCGCTAACCAGCTGGGTAAAATTTTTACCGTCGGCTCGCCCTCCATCGAGGACCGAACGAAATTTAAGATTAGTTCTTTAATAAACAACTCTTTTATTTTAATTCATTGTCCTCAAAAGGACAGATTATTTCCACCTACTGCTGCTCGCCCCATAAGGACGCTTTTCCCCAAGCAGCAGCGTTTTCGAAGTCGCGGCGAAACAATTGCCACGATGAGGTAAGATGGCGGCTTGCACAAACCGACGCGATTGTGCGCCCCCATATCCGCCATTATACCTCATCGCGACAATCGCTGTTTGGGAGAGCCTTGGTACATCTCACCACCAGCTGCTACGCGACCACCAGCTGCCTCTGCGACCAGCTCCGCTGCCGGCAAATGAAGCAGCTGCCTGCGACGAGCGACCAGCTCCGCACAGCTTCAATGCTGCCAAACGACTGAGGCAAAATTTTCCTTAGTGTTCGTAGTTCCTTACACCGTTCTCAGCTGCGTGCGAGACGTACATGGAGAGACGCATGACATGATTGGTTAAAGTCTCTCTCTAGTGCAAAGAAGAAGAAGATGATGCAAGACGTTCCTTGCTTCGATTTGAAATCTGTGATAGGAAATTTGGTAAATTTACTCTGCAAAATGACATTATAAGACATCACCTTATATTTGCGTTATTTTGAATAGTTTACTATTGTTTGAGAATAATGTTTGACAATTGAACTGGAGCGCGGTAAAATTTCCGACCGATTGAGGAAGAAATCATGTAAATCTATCGTGGATTATTTGAGTTATTCGCGTACAAATCGTACGGTTTTTCGTGACGGTCGCAATATTTTAGATTTTAATTTGACACCCTACCCTTGCCGTAAGACGTAGTCTACGTCAAAATGTATAATCTTGGTTTGGGTATTTTTATTTCACTGTATTTGTTTACCAAATCCAAAGCCCGACCTTTCTTCTTAATACCACGCATAAGATTTTGTACAACGCTTGAACCGACATTTTTTCGCATTATAGCCCAATATTTTTTCAATTGGCCGCAACTCTGGAGAGTTTGGGGGATTAAGATCCTTCGGCACGAAATTGACACCATTTGTCTTGTACCACTCCAGAACATCCTTGGAGTAGTGACAAGAGGCTAGGTCCGGCCAAAACATTGTAGGAACGTTGTGTTTTGAGAAACGGAAGCAGTCGTTTTTTCAGGCATTCATTCATGTACATATACTTGACCATTTACAGTTGTCACGAAAGGCTTGCTCCGTGTATCGCACGAACCAATCCCCTGCCAAATCATGAATTTCTAGGGTAACTATGACACTTGCTGTTTCATGAGACTCTGGAACATTGAGCTTGACTTTCACAGTCACATACTGGTTGCCGGGAATTTGTTTAAAGTCCGCTTTTACGTGTATTTCATCATTCATGATGCAGCAGTTTGGTTTTCTCAACATTTGTGTGTACAGCTTACGCGCACGTGTTTTAGCTATTCTATTCTGTTTTTCATTACGATTGGGAGCTTTCTGAACTTTGAATGAACGGAGCCCAGCTCGTTTGTTGGTTTTCTGCACGAAACTTTGGCTCGGTGCGAAAGAAGTGGGTCGTCGAGGTGCGTGTGCAAAATGTTCTCCCGCACTTGGACTCATTTTACAATGAAACTCACGCAGTGTAAACAATACACGCCGAGGTCATTTCACCCAAAATTTCGTTGAAATCAACCCAAAGGGCGAAATGTTACAGCTTATTGAAAGTAATGCAATTTAACTATGGACACCCTTTAATACTTTAATATGACGTAAAAAGAGCGCAAAAAGTGAAACTTTATAAAACAAAATGGAAAAAGTTATCGTCACACAAAAATAAAACATCACCAAGCGTGGGATTTGAACACTATTCCTTGGCGTGATAGGTTTGTAGCTTCTTTGCTATGATGTGATTCCCGTTGGCAGTAAAACCACAAGCTTGTTCAAAAAAATGATCGTTATGAAAAAATAGCTTTTTTCAAAACATGGTTAGCATAATGTAGTTACCACAGTTCATGTTTTATAAATAAATCGAACAATGTTTTTAAGAAAAATAATAAAGTATTACTCCCTTGCAGCAGTTAAATATAAAATCATGTTGCCCGATTGTTATTCAGAGTGATGTATAGAATACGAGAGACCCAAACTGCTTGACATGTTTTGCAATTAGTTTATAATACATTTCTAAATCATTCTAAAAAGATGAGTCGTGTGTTACATGGGAAAGTTTTTGGCATAATTAAGCCATGTTGAAATGCCAAAAGTTAAAAGTACAATTTGGCTGCCATCCACCCCAGCAAAACTTGAAATGGAACAAAATATACACTCGTTCTTATATTATCACATTACATTCTTGAAGTAATTCATCTACCTGGATAGCATATGGTCTTACTTTGGTACGTGATGTCATTAAATCAACTGCAACACGCGCCATTGTGCTCTGATATGGTACGTAGGTGCAAGGCAGAGAGAGGTGCATTGTAATGTTCTGCATGGAACAAGCTCTAGGAGTATTACCTTTAGTTCTTTTGACTTTCTTGGATCCAGTTTCCGGGTTATGGGAAATGGTTGAAACTCAATTTGTGCTACACCAGCAGATAATGCTCCAGTATTGGGACGTGCTACAATTTACTAGGAATAAGGATCTGCATACATTCCATGTTTTATTGTAACTAGCGCTCATATTGTCGGGGTAGACAGTAAATTTGAAAGGATTTGAGCACATGTATGTAATGAGCTGAACCAAGACGTAAATCTAATATAGTACTAGATGGGTGAAGAGAATCGTAGAAAGCTGAAAACAGGAAGCATGATGCAACATCCATACATTCATCAACGCCGGTTCCACACGAATGAAATTCATCGATCGCTAACAGGCTCACTAACCACCCAGATGCACCATAAATCCAGGAATTGCATGTTTGTTTATTAATTTATTGTTGCGCTATAAATTTCAATATCGTATAAATTATTTAGCGATGCGGTGAAAGGGGAAACCTGCAGATGTAGCCTACAGCATCAGATGCAAAGGTACGTTTAGATAGGCAACTAATGCTTAGAGAAGGCAGACAGCACGAAATTTTTGAAAATTGAATGAAAATTTTACTCTCAATATGTCACCAGGGAGGCACCGGAGTGAAATGTTTTAGTTGATTCTTGATACCAAACAATCACAAATAGATCAGATAGTGAGATTATCAAAGCAGTAACAGAGAGAGGATGTATTTATTGCATTGTTGAATAGAGTTTTTCCCTCATCTCGAGCATGGATTTTGGGTGGGGGGAAAGAGGATTGCGGTGCTGGTAATGGCATGTACTTTATAGTATTTGAAAAAAAAAATCAATTGCCGGAGGTTTTCTACAATTACGCTGAACTCATACCATGCAACACTTACTGTGGTAGTTTCATTGAACAAACTTAAATCTATCTAATTCCTGTTTGTTTAATGCATTAATAATATGTGAACATCAATTTAACACAATCTCCACATTAACACAGGTCTCTACTTTTTTGGCAAATTTTGAAAGGACAAAGCTGTTTGGAAAGTATTGTATGAACTTATTGACGGCTGATACCAAAATCTCGTTTACTAATTTTACGACTTGTGTAGCTGTTCAACATCTCGGAAATTGTCGTCTGCCTAAGATGCGTGGAATTCACTTTGTAGAAGATTTTTTATTATTTGAATATTATGAAATTCTGAATTTCAATTTAATGACACCAAGTTCTGATGTACGATGGTTGTATGAAAAGTATTCGTGTTTAGTGACTAATGGCATCACCGAAGAAAAATGTGTATGGCATGTGTATGGCCATTTTAAGCCATCTTAAAAAAGGTGTAAAATTTTTAGACAGATTTATCGAGCAGTTATGTTCCCCGATAGCGGTTGAAAGTTGTTAGGTTCGCTTTTGTTTACAACCATGAAGAAAGAGCAATATCGACCAGTGATTTGCTTCCTTTTTTGAATGGGAGGACGTGTGAGGAAATCAAGGTAAAGTTGAATGCCGTTTACAAGGACCGTGCTTCTTCGATGACTACCTTCAGATATTGATTTATTGAATTCAAGCGTGACCGAACATCCGTTTTTTTAAGAGGAGTGTCCAGGCTGTCCCATTGAGATGACTACACAGGGTATGGTTAACAAAATCCATGTTATCATGTAAGCAAATCTCCGGGTGAAGATCAGCAAAATTGATGATATTGAAGACATCTCAATTGAACGCATACAAAATATCCTACACGAAAAATCAGGTTTGAGAAAGCTATTGGCGAGACGGAAGCCAAGTTTACTCACAGAGGAGCAACAACGGAATCGTATGAAATCTTCAGAGCACTGTTTGGTAATTTCAAAGCCCAATCCGAAAGAGTTTCTTCGGCGTCTCGTGGATGTTGACGAAACATAGATCCACCACTACACGCCCGAAATGAAAAAACAGTCAAAACAGAGGACTTCACTCGGCGAACCTACTCCAAGGAAGGCGGAAAGGTTCCATCGGCCGAAAAAGTCATGGCCACCGTTTTTTGGGATTCACGAGGCATCATATTTACCGGCTATTTGGAGAAGGGAAAGACAATCACGGGGCAGTACTATGCTGATTTATTGGACCCATTCGATGCTGAATTGCTGAAAAACAAAAACGACCCCGTTTGACAAAAAAAAAAAGTGTTTTTCCACCATGACAACACAGCAGTTTACTCATGAGCAATCGCCACAGCCAAACTGGGTAAGCTACGCCAAGAATAGCCTCATTGCCGCAAAATTACAGAATTCGTCAAATCAGGTAGTTTGGACTGCTTAAAATAGTTTGTACATCACTGGACTAAAAGTATCGAGTTGAAAGAAGAATATATTAAGAAATAAGTAAGAAAATTCTTAAAAAGTAAGTATATTAAGTAATAAATAAAAAATAGAGGAAAAAATTGCGTTTTCTTGCCTTACACAGGTACTTATCATATAGTTCTTGTATGCATACAAAAATCTATATCCTTTATACCATATTTCACTTTAAAATCGAAGCAACCCGTGCTACGAAAGTGACGTGCTTATCTTTTGTTGCGTCTTTTGCTGTAATACCATGAGGCACCAAGCGTGGACAGTAATGTTTGCCAGAATGAAAGATATGAAGAGAATATGTTGAAAGTTCCGTCAGTGTACGGTAGGTTGAAAATTGAATAGAAGTATTGAAAATTGAGCGAAAGGGCATGAGAAAAGTAGTACTCGAACCAAGGACGTTACCTTTGCCTAACATCTCACTGCGGGATAGGTTGAGGCACGAACGAATCCGCCACCTCAACAGGCAGAAGTAACGTGTTGGTAAGCGCTCGTGTTCTACTGATAGCTTTGTGATAGTTTCTAGCGGTAGTTTGTATGCACTCTGCATACAAACCGGATGACCGTTGGATGACCGGAAGAGATCCGGTCGTACTCGTACGAGTTGTTATAGTGATCAGGGAACGGATTAGACGAAAATCACAGCGCTTTGTACGTAAAATGGCAGCAGATCTGAATGTTTCGAGATTGTCAATGGAAAATATACTGCATAATGACCTCGGATTCTAAGCTTTCAAGAAACGTAAGGTTCACTGAGTTTCGGAACCTTCCAAGCAGAAACGGCTCGAAAAAGCAAGTCTGCATTTGTCGCGGCACGTTGGGGAACAATTTATCTTTTCCGACGAAAAGTTATTCGTTTTGCAACAATCCCACAGTGTCCAGAACGACAGATTGTGGGCTATCTCTTCGAGAACTGATCCAGAGAGTGACAGGAATATTCTACGGTTCCAAAGTATTGCGTCAGTGATGGTTTGGGGAGGAATTTGCAAGCGAGGCAAATAACTACTGGTTTTCATCGAAAAAGGCGTTAAAGTGAATGCTGTATATTATAAAACGGAAGTTTTGGAGAAAGTTGTCAAGCCATATGTACAAGAGGTGTTTGGAGATGATCACTATGTGTTTCAGCAGGACGGAGCGCCATCGCATACTGCAAATCTCGTTCAGAGCTGGTGCCGAGAAAATTTGACCGACTTTTTGGACAAAAATGAATGGCCTCCCAGTTCACCAGATCTGAATCCCTTGGATTGTTTCGTATGGTCATACATGCTGGCAAAGGTAAATGACCACAGGGCGTCTAATATGAACCAATTCAAAACCGTAATCAAACAAATTTGGGACGAAATGCTGATGGAAGTCGTGCGTGCCGCCTGTGACGGTTTTGAAATACGTCCTGAGATGGTCGAGAAAGCTAAAGGCGGTGTTACTCCTAAACATATTCTGTAGTTGATCAGTATTATATTGCAATATAATGGATTAAGTTATGAATAAAATAAATAGAGTTTTATTTTGGATGAGTATATATTGGACACGGTGTATATACGTTTAATAAGACTTTTGATAGTATGTATCATGAAAAGCTGTTAAACTCATTTTATAAAGTCACATACTTTCGAGGGATATGGAGGTCAACAAGCATCAATTTGGGTCTATTCATGGATGCAACTTCGTCGATTCAACTTTCGATCGATTTTTTGTTAAATGCAGTCTTCGTACGATTTTTTTCCTTGATTTCATGATTCAAGACATTGTCAACTGTATTCGCTTTACCCAACATAAACTATACTAAAACTGCTTTGAAACACTTAAGAGTTTTTCACATATGACGAATTTCACGCCAACTCATGCAGTGGTTGGCAGCACCCTCTCAGAATCTAATGAAGCTTAGTGAGTGTGTGTTTTTTCAAGCAACTTTGCATACCTTGTTTATTTCAAAATTTGTGTAGACCACCATTTGAAAGGGCTTAAGTTTTTTGATCGTTTTTTTTTAAATCAATGTAACTCAAAAAGTAAAAGAGTTATAAAAAAGTGTTGAATAAGTGACTTTTAAAAAATTATCTTAGTTTTTATGAAAAAAAATGTCAAAATTGTAAAATCGATTCTTACACACTAAAAAAATATTTTAAAATTTAGAGTCAATTTACAAAAGCTTCTGTATTAGAATTGGATCATTTTTTATTTAATAAAAGCAATGGAGTTGTCTTAAAGTTCGCCATACATTACAAGATGGGTACTTTTAAGGAAAAAAAGTTTTTCGGACAACTACTTTTTCATGTCCTATTTTTTCTGTTGGTTCTCTGCTTACTCACAGGGTTGCATGTTGATAAGAAGGATATTTACAATTTTCAAACACTAATATTCACCATCAATTCTAATGCAGCAGTTTAAATCATCTAAATTTTGTAGAGCTATTCTTTCTTGGTTTATCTGAGACTTGTTACAAATCTTATAAAAACTATTTTCATGAAAGTAAATTAAACATTTAATCTAATAGAACCACACACTAAGAATTTCCTTGGTCAGAAGGGGTATAAAGGGCGATACGGTCAAAATTTGGTCAATATCAACTTGACGTATTTCTTTCAATTTTGCATTTAAAAAACCTGAACACCCCTCATTTTGAAGGTGTGTGTGTGTGTAGCATGTTGCTCCTATTTTGATTTTGGAATTCACTCTTCAGTTGTCAAAATGCCGTCCAAGCAAGAAGAGCAGCGTATCAAAATTTGCTCGCGCATCGCGAAAAATTCGAGCTACTCGCACGCAAAGTTGGCAAAATCGCTAAAAGTTGCCAAATCAACCGTTACAAATGTAATTAAGGTGGGGAACGTTTGTCGACAGCCAGGAAGTCTGGATCGGGGGAAATCGAAAACCGGAAGCCGCTGAGACGACAAAGAGAGTTGCCGGTAGTTTCAAGCGAAACCTAACCTATCTCTCCGAGATGCCGCAAATAAGCTGGGTTTAGCGTCTACAACCGTGCATCGAGCCAAAAACGATCCGGACTATCAACTTACAAGAAGGTAGTGACTCCAAATCGCGATGATAAACAAAATACGACGGCCAGCGCGATCCCGGAGGCTGTACACGACGATGCTGACGAAGTTTGACTGCGTGGTAATGGACGACGAAACTTACGTCAAAGCCGACTACAAGCAGCTTCCGGGACAGAAGTTTTATACGGCAAAAGGAAGGGAAAGGTAGCAGATATTTTCAAACACACGAAACTGTCAAAGTTCGCAAAGAAATATCTGGTTTGGCAAACCATCTGTACCTGTGGCTTGAAAAGCAGCATTTTCATAGCTTCCGGGCCTGTCAACCAAGATATTTACGTGAAAGAGAGTTTGAATAAACGTCTGCTGCCTTTCCTGAAGAAACAGGGTTGTTCTGTACTGTTTTAGCCGGATTTGGCATCTGCCATTACGGTAAAAGGCTCATGAGTGGTACGCCGCCAACAACGTGCAGGTGGTCTCCCAAGGACAAGAACCCTCCCAACACGCCAGAGCTCCGCCCAATTGAGAAATACTGGGCTATTGTCAAGCGGAACCTAAAGAAGACCAAAAAAACTGCTAAGGACGAGCAGCAGCCAGTTTGGCTTTCTGCGGCGAAGAAGGTGGACAAGGTGGCTGTACAAAATCTGATGGCAGGGGTCAAGCGTAAGGCCCGGCAATTCGGATTTGGAAAAGCGGAAGCCATAACTGAATATTTTTCCTGAATTTTATACTAATTGAACTTGAAAAGAAATTTAATTTGATTTTTTAAATAAACGATTTCACCGATTTACACGCGTTTTCCTTTGACCAAATTTTGA